>JAYRBW010003931.1:0-13817 GCA_036023295.1 Invenusta paracnida | reverse complement strand
ACAAACAAACAAACAAACAAACAAACAAACAAACAAACAAACAAACAAACAAACAAACAAACAAACAAACAAACACACAAACAAACAAACAACAATAAATAAATAATTGCATATAATAAAAAGTATATTTTTATTTAAGCTGCTTTAGCCTATAATACAAATATTTGAAATTAGAATTTTTTCAGTTAATTAAAAAAGTTGTGATCATCTAATAATAATAAATTATGTACTATAAGCAATACATTTTTTTCGTGTTTCTAAATGTATCTTCTATTATGATTAAAATAAGAATTTCTAAAAAGTTTAATAAAAGTTTGTAAAACAAATTGTAACTTTAATAAATTGTCTTCATTCAACTATGTTTTATTACATGGTAAAATATCAACTCGACACTTTTGATAACACAAATAAATAGAAAATTCAATAGATATAACTTTAACATTCATTTATAGGATGCTCGCTAGAAAATCGAATATTTGTTAATAATTTTTCTTGTCATGCGAATGAAAGATATGTTAGTACAGCAGTTGAATTGATTTAACTGGTTTTCAATTATTTCAATAAATAAGGCTGTTTAATATAAATAAAACAATGCCACATGAAACAATGGGACCTACGAGTACATAAAAGTGGTATAACTTTTATTTAAAATTATTTTAAGGTTTTTTTAGTGAGGCACTGCATGGTGGTCTGTCTTGTACTATACATGTGTATATATAAGTGACGTAGATGGTATGATAGTATAAAAAAACTATTTTTTATACTATCAATAGTAAAAAATACATCAATATTATAATATACCAAAAATATTGTTAGCAAATAGGTGTGTTACTTTAGATATTGGTTAAATCGATAAAAACATCTGAAAATATATGGTACACTACTTATTAAGAAACAATAAATACACAAACATATCACTATATCATTATAAACGGAATATTTTTCGGTAAAATTAATTAAAATAAAGAGACCTGATTGAGTTCTCAAAATGTAAGATGATATGCTGGACTATATTAAATGTATTAGTTTTATAATTTTATATTAATTCCTTTCTAAAACATTATTACATTTCAACATTTATTTCTGTCCGTAAATAAAAATCAACCATAAAGAATATGTTTTCTTGACTTTTAATCTTTTACATTGTTGTTAATTTTAATAGTATATTACTTATATATTCTAGTTTCGTAAATATATGTTTTTCTCATACTACGTAACTGACCCTCGTATTCTTGGTTTGATGATGCTACAGCATTGTCCATATTTTAGTTTTGCATATTTTCTATCAAATTACACTAATTCGTTTTCTTCCCATAAAATGCTAATCTGGCCGATTCCTTTACTAGACACTGTCCCATAATATTTTCTTTAGTACCTAAATAGAAACACAATGAATACACACTTAGTACAATGAGACACAGATAATACACTGACATGGAAGTACTTCAGTTATATATGATGTACATATTTGGGTGTAAAAGTATGTTTCTTTGAAGTATATAATTACCAACTCTTTGATATAAATTTTATCAATGTTGTGTTCAAATTTGAAATATCTTAATATATCTAAAGCAACCAACGTTAACTCTAAATTATTTGTAACTACACGTTGATAATTTAAAATTTTGTTTTATTTGTTAATTTAGTTTTAGGAAAAAAAAAATGATTTCCAAATTATAAAATCAAAACTAATAAGTTTTTTCAGAAAGATCATACTGATGCAATTAAAAAATAATGAATGATAATGATAATGAAATGTATTTTATAAAACACAGAAAACAAGTAGAAAGGTGTACTTTATATTACAAAGTATTAATAAAACTAAAATTAATGATGATAAGTAATATAAAACGTAAATTACTGCAGTTAGGTAACGACACAAATAAGATCAAAAAAATTGAATATTAAACAATTTTATTAAATGATAAAGGCATTTGATTTATTTGTTAAAAGGTAGGAAATCATTTGATAGAGTAGTCATAAAATGCAAATTAAATATTTGTTTTTAATAAAAATAGATTTAACATGCTTCAAAGTAAAAATATATCATAAGTTAGAAAACATACACTTGTAATTATATCAACAATATTTATTAACTATTGTCCAAGTCAGGCAATAATAAATCGCTTAAACACTAGCATACATATATACATATTTAGAAAAGAAATCCATACGCAACATCGTGTTTTATATTATGTTTAAATGAAGTTTATCTGAACAAACCATTCATATGGAGTTATAACAAATAACATATTTCAAGAAATATTTTTATGTTTACATTTTAAAATGGTGTTATTTTATGCGTAAAAATCCTCACTTCTTTATTATTTTGGTTTAATTAGTAAGATTTAATATTTGGTTAGCTAGTAAATGAGTCATCAATAAATATAAAAATCTGTGTTTGAATTAAAAAATATACATATATTAACTGTTTATATTATTTATATATTATATATTATAAACACCAGGTATAATCTTTTTATATTAAATAAATGTTTACATTTTGAATACTAAAAAAAATTAAAAAATGTCTGAGACTGGTTTATTTAATTAACCTGTTTTCCTCAAATGGCTCTAGGAACCTTCTTCTTCCACAAAATATAAAATCTGGGAAGCGACAAATGGCCGAATTCTGTGTAAAGATCTACCGGGCGGAAGAGCTGCCTCAGATGAACACAGACATCATGACGACAATAAAACAGGCGATTACCGGTGACACGAAACCTCTGGTCGACCCCTACGTCCAAGTCTCATTTGCTGGACACACAGTAAGTCGTAGATCCGTTTACACTATTATTGTTGTGGATGATGTGTTGATTTAAGCTGTGTTTATACAATCACCTGACGAATTTATATATAAAAACTTCAGACTGTGTCGTATTTTTTTATTTTTTGCCAAGATTTAACCGGATATGAACTCTATTCGTTAGCGAATTGTCAGTCGGTTACCTGACTTTAAACATGCACGCATGTGAAAGTGTAATTTCGGTTATTGTAAACAAAGGCTCTAGAAGGGAGTTAAATTGGATGTGTAGGCATAAAAAAAGGTAAAACAGTATTTTTGAATTAATTTTGCCTTTTAACCGTATTATGTATTTTTGTACCTTTATTAACCAGGCGCACTTATAACTAAATAATTGCAAATTTTCACACATGCTGCAAAACTTTGATTAGAGCCCAATAGTAAACTTAAACTTATTTCATTATTCGATCATCGAAATAGTTTTCTAATGATGGTTTAAACAATATCATCCTACATGATTTGATTGTAATGTTTCATGTAAAAGTTTCAGAAATAGCTGGTTGGCACTCATTTTGTGGTGTTTATAAACAATATTATTAATATTGGACAAAGCCGGACGTCCTTGCACTATATGAGGGTGTAGAGATCGACGATATCGCATCTTCACATGTCGATTATTGGATTATTACTCTGGTTAACGATGCTTGTAGTGTGATTTGAATTCTACCTGCTGAGTTGTCAGTCTCTGATAGTTCACTTGGTAAAGCGTTGGGATGTAAACCAAAGGTCGTGGGTTAGAATCTCACTCCGAGCAGAGTTTTCCAGGGTCTGATTGTAATCCCGATTGATCATGATCTTGGTTTACTTATGTGATAGAAATCAACCAAAAACAACAATTTTAAAGAAAATCTTTTAAAATACAGTGTAAGTATGTATGTATTTTAAATTTATCAAAGATAAAATTATAATTTTCAAAACATATATTATGGCATACAATGTTTTAACTACTTTAAAAAATATAACAAATTAAATATAATGAAACATTTTACTATAGTTGTTAAGTGCAATTTTCGTAAGATTATTATTTATTCTAACGTGTTGAGCATGCAGTGTTCTGCCAACTTTTTATTATGAATGACGTTGGTCAGTTACCTACATTGACCTGCATAATGCGATTTAGGGCCAAAATTTGATTCTAGGTGAAGTAGCTGATAGACATCGGTTGTTCTCGGTAGTGATTATATAATTGTGGTATCTTCTGCCATCAATCGATATCGGTAGAAAAGTAGCCATTAAGTGTATTAAGGAAAGTGTATTAACTTGCGTGTATCTAAAGCTTAAGTGCAATGGTATAGAGCTAGTAACGTGAAATAAAAGTTACTAATATGAGTACATCTCGATATGTTTCATTTGTAATAAACTCATCATTTCTAAAATAATACCAAAAGAAAAACCGCAAAACTGTATTATTTTCTGTTATGAGAATGCAAGAACGTGATACATTTAAATAATTTGCATTATAGATAATAAGTTTACGGATTGTAGTAATTTTATTGTTCGGGAGTAGTCAAGAGATATAAACTAGTTGACCGATGCTTCATTTATAATATGATCCTCACAAATGATCATTATATCCATCTGTAAACATTTTTACCATTTATTCAAATGACTCAATTATTTCACCAGAGGACTAAACAATTTATTGTGCTATTGTATTCTTGTTATTTAATCTAAATGAGAAAATGGTAATAGTTTTATTAAATTATTTTTTGTTTTACGTATTTTAAATACAATTAAACGCATTTCATGAATAAAATTACCTTTTTTTGCTTTTAACCATGTTACAATGTTGTGTATTATTTTCGCAATATATTTGAATTAATTTACTACTTCAAATAAAATAGCAAATCAAAAGAATAATGCTAAATTTAAGTACTTTAGCTGTAGCGTTGAAAGAAAATTTTATTTGTAATTTTCTATAGATATTTTTACTGATTTTGAAACAGTTAATTAATATTTTAATTTAGCGCTAATTTTATGTCAAACTAACAGACATATTTATGACATATACAAATTTTTAAATTATAAGTTGAACTGATAATTATGAATCTATAAACAATCTGGTTGACATTACGAATTACCTACGAGTTTTTATAAATGCTTCACACATAGTATGTTATGAATAGTAATAAAATATTATTTGAAAGAAATGTAACAGAAAAAAAAATATCTTGAATTTTCATAAAATAAAATTTGAACAAAATTCGCATTTTGAATTTTTGAATTGTTAAAACATTTTGAACATTTATAAACCTCTTATTTCAATTTTACTAACTAAAATTGTTCTAGATTATTATTCACTTATATAAATATTTTGTTTCAATTATTTATACATACACAAACTGCATGTACGTAATTTTATGTAATACTTAAAAACCATAAAAATGTATTTTAAATATTTTGTAATAATTTCATGAAATTTAAAAAAAAAAATAAAAAAAAAAAATTATAATTATGGTTAAGATTAAAATGTTTTATTATTTCAACTAATTGATGAGATAATAATTTATAAATATTAATGAGTCGTCAAAAATTGGTAGATTATCTAAAATTAGTTTAATAATAGTTTTAATTAAAATTGATGTTGTTCTCTAAAATCGGTTAATAAATGTCTAGCATTTTCTTTTTAAATTGATTAATAGGGTCCTATATTTCTAATCACAATCTTAGATTAGCGATATTGTAAAAATAATTTTAAATATGTAAATTTCCGCTTCACTATTACTAAAAAAGCATATATTCCTATAATAAATAATAAATAAAAACTACAAATTTTGGTAAAATTTTTCAATATATCCCAATTTGTTGTCAAATATGTTTTTATTTTAGGCGTGGACATTTAGATTATTATCTAGAAATAATATAACTTTTATACCTACGCTGTATATTTGATACAAATAAACTGCTAACATAATATATCCATAATTTTAAGAAAACCTTTGTTTATTTCACGACGCAAATCTACAACATAATATTAAATTTGATAGTTCATAATTGATTAAAGTGGAAAATTCGACAATAGTCCACTGCTAATATTGCCATTAACATGAATTAGAAAATGAAACACAACTAAACACTAATATCTTATTTAAGCAATTAAAATTCTTTAGTATAATGTGGATAAAAATCAATTATAAAGGGAGTCATTTCAACAATGTTTAGTCGATTCACCTGCTACCGGCGGGCTGAATAGAATATCAATATATGAAAACAACTATATCGATTTTTAGGGAAAGTCAAAGTCAAAAAAGCGAACCTATGCTCCCGAGTGGAACGAGGAAATCACCTTCACTGAACTCTTTCCGCCTCTCTGCAATCGGATTCGGATTTCGGTCTTCGACTGGGACACTGTTTACAATGAGTGCATCGCAACCCACTTTCTGGAGTTGAATCAGATCATGAACTCTGGGGAAAACGGTGAGAATGAACTCCACATGTACTGCCTGGTAACTAATGAAATTAATAGGGTGGGCGAGAAGGGATTTGCCTGTACATGACACATGCATGAGTATGGCTGTATGAATGGTACAAATTCTATTTAAATGTCTACACATGCTGCGATGAGTTTTAGATGTAAAACGATTTCATTAACTACGCCTTAAAAAAGCAATTAACTTACAAATAGGTCTGAAATAGAATGAAGTATACATTTTTCCGTATCGTTTAAACTTTAGGAGGGAAGAGTTATTCTCAAATAATGGGATCCATTTTTTAATTTCGTTTAGATACAAATATTTTCACTTACGATGATTTTTACTTTGACAATACAACACATACTACTTAAAATACTACTTGTCAAAATTTGATTATGTATAGAAAGAAATTCATCATAATATCTGATTCACGATTTTATATCTTAGACGTCTATGTATAAGTTTGTGAATAATTTTGATATTTTGTCATTTTTGTATAAATACAGGGTAAATTTTAAGTAACGTCCGATTTTTTAATAATAACAAATGTATAGAATAATTAAACTTTTATTAGCATAATGAATTGGAACAGAATAAACAATAAACAAAATTCAATATTCAGTCTATTATATACAGCAGAATATACATCACAATAATGTCTTATGGTGTTCAAACTGCTCCCCATCTACATCAACACACATCTGAAGTCTGGTAGCTACGGAACGGCAGACCTTCTGACAAAGTTCTATGTCGATATTTCGAATTTCTTCTTCGACAAATGTTTTCAGTTGGCTGATTGTTGAGGGGCCTCGACCATAAACGTTATCCTTCAAATCGCCCCAAATAAAAAAATCGAGAGGTGAAATGTCTAGGGATCTTGGAGCCCATTCAGATGGACCCCAACGTCCGATCCACCGATCGGTAAAATTTTCATCCAACTACTCACGAAGTTGTCTTGCATAGTGGATTAGGGCACCATCTTTCTGAAAAATACAATCTTGGTGTCGAACGCGCGGCCAAAAGTTTGTCTGTAGTATGTTCAAGTACAAATTGGCAGTTACAGGGCCTTCAAAGAAGAAGGGTCCTACAACACCATTACTTGAAATTGCACACCAAACTGTTTTACCAGGAAGATTAACTTCCTTTTCCAAAATGAGACCAGGATTCTCTGCAGCCCAATATACACAATAGGCGATTGATGTAGCCATTGAGTTTAAAGGTAGCTTCTTCCTGCAACCAAGCTCTTTCCAAAATGGAATCGACTTCTGCTACCTTGGCTAAAAATGTCTCCGCAAACTGTACTCACCGATTAGTGTCGAGCATCATGCAGACCCTGAACTAGACGTGGTATGTATGGTTTCATATGTCTACTGTTCAACAACTTCAGCACGCTGGATTGGCTTATGTGAAGCTTAGTAGCTAATCGACGACTTGAACAGTGGGTGCTTACTTGTAGGTGACGCATTACTTCATCTCCATGACCATGTGTTGTAACCGTGACTGGTCTTCCCTAGTTAGGGGCATCATTTACTGATCCGTGCTCTTCAAATTTCTTAACCAAAGCAGCAATATTTCTTCCTTGAGGTGCACGGCAATTGAATTGAACTAACAATCTACGACTGGCCTCGGTGCTATTGCAATCAGCTTGATAATAGTGTTTTACAGCTACAATACGCTGTTCTTTAGTTAAACGTACAGCCATAACAATTTTGTGAATGAATGAATAAAATTAAGTCATCAACATATTTTTATACCTTTTTATGGCTCTATAATTTGTTTAAAATGTCATATGCTTACTCTATTTTTAGTTTTATTATTATTATTATTATTAAACGTCTACTATTATTATCAAAATGTCATAGCTCTATGTTTAGTTTAAAATGTAATTGCTCTACTTTAGCTTAAAATCGGGCGTTACTTAAAATTCCCTCTGTATATTAAACAAACCTTTGAACAAGTAATGAAAGAATTGATAACACTCTTTAACATTTAATAACTGATTTATTTGCAAACTTTTTAAATGCTTAAATGAATGTATGTGATTTTATTTACACTTTTGATGAGAGAAATATTAATGTATTTTGAATAAATATCTTTTGAAGACATATTGTTATATATCACATTATGGTAATATTATGGTTTGACAGAAAATCAAGCAATTTATATGTACATAAATATATTCATTTATGTATTTATTGATTATTTAAAAAATATATGATATTCATTTATTTTATTGCACAACTGTAAAATTATCGAAGATTTCAAATATATGTATCTTTTATAATTATTTTAATAAATAGAATTCTTCAGCTGTAATCGTAAAAATTTAATTCTCTTAAATAGATAAATGTTAATTATTATATTATCTAATTAGATTTAAAGAAAACACATTTACTGTATGTGAAGAAACTTTATAATTTTTTGTTTTAAGGCGTTATTTTAGTTTTGTGTTTGTTAAAATAATATTTATTTATAATTTAAAGAATAAAACTTTAAGGAATAGTGTACATGATCGAAGGTTCAAATGGAATAAATATTTATAAAACTTAAAATATAAATATGCTTAAAATCAAAATGGAAGATACATTTTAAATTAACAAATAAATCTATTTTCAATTTAGGAATATAGTTATATCATTTATGATATATAACTTAATTTGTTCTTAATATGTATTCCTTTTTGAAGAAAGAACGCAGGGGTAATGCATACATGTATTATTCATTGTTTCAAATGTCACGTGATCTATAGTTATCTTTACAATCAATATAATAATGCATTTTTCGATAATGCTACTAGGTAGGTATATATGTATACATTAAACGTCTGAAATTGGTTTGTACCTAGTGAGAGTTATCACACACACCTACATATATTTTCACATGTATCTTCACTTGCATGTTGACACGAACTTAGGTTGACACGATTTTTATTTTAGATGTGGAAACATGAAAAATAATTTGAGAGAACGTTAAGAATATGTTTTTAGGGGAGTAAAACTGGAAGTTTTAATACTCTTTCCAACTTGCAGACAATCCAATGTGTAATGAACACACACATATGTATATATGTGTGTGAAAGGCAGTTCTTAGCGAGAGGCATTTATTTGTTACTTTGATTAAGCTATTAAATCAATAGTATTTAAAAAATTCTTCTATACTAGTCTTGATATGCGGCTTAGTGGAATATTACAATAAAGATACAAATAAACTATACTTAAGAATTGTAAATGCAATATATTTGGAAAAACAACTAACTTTTGATTTAATTAACAAATTATAATTTTATATGTTTTGACTATACACATTTAGCGGATTGCATTTCTTCACATACATTTACTTAATTTGGCAAACATATACAAGAAGTGTAATTTATATAAGTAAGTGACTCTAATAAATTAAGTATTTTTGAAAAGTACTCTTAATTTTAGAATTGGCAGAGTTCTAAATAAATGAAATTTGATGCATTTTTGTTGTTATGCTATATGTTTAGTCAGCTCATAATTCTATTTAGTAAAATTACAAAACTGAAAATGGATCCAGGTGAAATAAAAGTAAAAATTTAAAGGTAGTTTAAGTCTTAAGTTGATCTCTTTTAAAGCTGGTTTAAGCAAAACTTCTGAAATTTATCAAATTTATAACAATTTTAGTATCCACCGCCAAATATATATCAAAATACTAAGGTAATTGTCAAACATTACAATTCCTTTCATTTTTTTACTAATAAGCAATCAATATTATCTTAAAGGTGACCTAGCATGATATTCCTCAGCTCTGGTTAAAACTTTATTGTTTTGGTTTAAATATCACCCACATGGCCTCCTTAAACTTTATCTTTTAAGTTTTATCCAATGAAGAAAACCTTGATCAGGATTAAATATGTAAGTGGAAGTTTCATCGTCATTTAAGACAACATAATATTTATGTTGGTAGAAGCAGAATACAGACGACTCCATAATTTTATTATTTAGTAACTCATGATATTTATAAACACGCAAAATGTCTCTGAAATATTAGATTTAAGAAGCTAAGGATAAAAATGTTTTAATTATGTAAGAATAAACTGTTGATTATAGCAAATTTAAACCAGTTAGTTCTAATAATATTATCATTAAACCTTTGTTTGATTTTATTCTGAAAGCATCATTTATTGAATTAAAGCGTGCTCTGTTTCCCCTATTCCGCATTTAGTTCAATTAACGTTCCCAGCGCCACTCAATTAATTATATAATTAATTCATGCTTAGACCTATCTCTTAGAGAAAATCCGAAGTTATTTATAATATATTAATTATATAATTTCCATCGCTCACTAAACAGGCTTCCTACCAACTTTCGGTCCCTCTTGGGTAAATCTTTACGGCACCCCGAGAAGTTACGGCTACGAACAGATGATCCATCCGCGGGAGGAACTCAATCGGGGTCTGGGAGAGGGGGTGGCCTACCGTGGTCGCCTTCTCATGGCTCTCAAGACTGTCATTAAATCGGACTCTGCGGGCCTCCAGTCTGGAGCCAGAGTCAGCGCCACACAAGGGATATCTGAGGTGGGGACCGCCACAAAAAACCTTCATTACTCTTTCCACCCTTCATCTTTATTTTCTTCATTCCCGACCTATTTATGTTTAATATTGCTTAATTTTATTTTCGCGTCTGCTCCCTTTGCGCTCTTATTGTGGTGATTAATAATTTTATCAATCCTTCCTTTATTATAAAAGTGTTTCCCCATTTTTTGTGGCAAATTTGCGTTTTTTATAATCAAAATACGTTCTTTTGCTTAGCACTCATATATATCATAATGCTTAGAAATATATATTTGTAATCTAATACAACTGTTGGTGTAGTTATACAATTGTAGTTTGTTTTAAATTGACTAAACTTTTCGCTCAAACATATGCAGTTATAGCTGTATTTTTGGTATGCTTGTGTGGTAATGAGGTTGCTTCATTCTACATATTACGTTTGGTTAGACCCATTCAATTCGAAATTGGTTATTTATTATCATCTTCTACCAGAAAATTTATATTTTATGTTCCAAACTAAGGAGATATATTTTGACAATTAACAAATTAGTAAATTTTATTGTAAGTATACAGCATATCTATTATGAATTAATTTAACTGGAAACAGTGGTAACATGAAAAGTAAAACAAATATGGTAATAATTGAATGGCAATATGCACTTATTTAACTCGCTATAGTATGTATATACGAGTGATATGCACAACGCACGTCGCTTATCATTTTCATGTATCTAGTAATAGAAAATATCCCATGCAGGCATACATGCAGTATAAGTGCTGTAGAAAATCAGTTACATGTTTTTCTACAATTAATTGCTGTTACCTGTATATTGTAATATTATAAATATATTATTATGATTAATAATTCCATTGCCTGTATTATTATACAATTTATTTCGAAACATTGTTTGAAATTATTAAAAAATATAAATTTCTCTATAAATGCAAAGCAATACGGCTTTTTGAATCATATTGATAGATAGAGTTGCAACTCTTCTTGATTATTGAAAACAGTTTAATACTACTAGGTTCTTACCGTATAGATTTAATAAAATAATATTTAAAATAGTTTCCCTTAAATAGTAAATATGGTAGGAAAGTTTTAGATACAAATGTAGCTAACCATATTTCATAGACCTTTTGACATGTTAAAATAGTTCAAGTCTCGATTATTAATTTATAAAATTAATTAATTAAAAAAAATTATAAAAAATATATTTCTTAATTATCTATACAAACTTTATTGCAATACAGCAATATTCTATCGACAAAAATATACAAATGTTTAGGAAATCAATAAGAGTTAAAACTCTATGTTTAACCACACTATGGTCTGAATTTATAAATTCATTTTAATGTATTTAATGTGTGATTTGTTTTCTAAATCGATTTATCTTTTTCGAATAGTTTTATTTTCATATTATTTAGGTGCATATTAGACACTCAAATGGTACTGTTGTTTGTCATGCCTGTCTGTTTTGTTGATAAAAAGATTTTTGATTACTATGTAATATTTTTAGAATCAACTAGATACTGATTTTCATAACAAAAATTATTTATAAACTTGAAAGATTCTACATAATATCGAGAGAAGTGTAGTTTTCGTAAATATATATATTTAGTGAATTATTTAAAAACTATATATAGCACACTACGAAAAATGCACTCTAAGAATATATATATAATTCCTTGAGTTTCTGCAATGCACCATGGTTTGCTTGCAATTAAATAAATAAAATGAAATATTAAAATAGTTACGTCATAAATCAATAAATTCTTAGGTTAGAAAAAATATAAACTGACTGTGTTAAACTTTAAAAAAAATTATGCATGTTATATAAGATATACAATAGTTAATTGTTGCAAAAGCGCATGCAAGTGTGAATTAATTGAATTACATTGTTCTCATAATTAAACATCATCATAGTTTATAATATTCTAGAATAGAATAAATATTTTTGATAAACACTTACTTAAACAGTATTTTTTATCTATTTCCAACTTAACGTATATTTTATTGGATTAAAAAACAATCTATTGACTTTAAAGCTTAATTAGATTATTTAATAAATGTGAGTTGGAAGTGGTCTCTGAGCTGGATAAATTATAATAATAATTACAGACATGAATGTGTTAGACGCAATACCAGCTAAGCAGAGGGAGCGATGGTCAAATGGTTAGAACGTGAGGCTTACACTCCAGTGGTCCAGCGCTCAAATTAAGACTACTTAAACTCCTGGGCTTAGCTGGTATTGCATCTAACACATTAATGTCTGTAATTATTATTATAGATTATTTAAGTTTAGTTTAAAAATTTCATTTCTTTTAAAATATATTTTTTCATATCTTAGATTTTAATTTTTTAATTACTTAAAAGAATTTTAAAAGTATATTACAATATTTAGAAGTATAACAATTATTTTAACTCTTCTGATTTAACCCTATACATAACACTACATTACTGTTCCATTTGATCGAGCATATTTCATTTAGTTATAATTAGGTTAATGCATTTTACATAATATGTTAGGCATATCTAGAAGTTGTTTGTAAATATCTTACATATAAAGACTGAAACATTTATTTAATAAATATAATATATATTTCAATTTTAAATAATATCTCAAATATAAATTTAATATTTATTCGTCAAAATCTTTTACTTTCCAAGGTATAGCTTTATCTGTTTTGCAAATTGAGTCGTTCATGATATGTTAAAATCTGAAAAATATAAAACATGTAGAAGAAATAGGTAGTTTAGAACACAAATATCCCTTTTATCTGTATGAAACAAACAAGTATTGCATTTATTCGATTGATTTTTAAAGCAATTTATATTATTGTTTTGTTATAAATTAATTCAAACTAGCCTTAATAGACCCTGCCAGTATAAATACATGAATGTAATTACTTATTTACTGTAATCTAATCAAATGATGTTTGAATCACCATAGAAATAGATCAATAACAACTAGAAAGGAAATTGTCCATCTCCGTAATGCAGACACGGCACCAAACGATTTCAATTATAGCATAAACTGTTGTGTTGTTCAACGCCGCATTCTTATTGGAAACTCAATGCAGG
>JAYRBW010003920.1:0-13819 GCA_036023295.1 Invenusta paracnida | reverse complement strand
CTTAGTAAATTTTATAATCTACTTTAATATTTTCCTTTAACTAAATAATAATTTTAAAAGATATTCTATATAAGGTATGCGAATTTCATTAAGAGATATGAGTACATACACACATGTATACCATATACATATCATGTTTAGCCCAAAGGCCACGGCTTTCTTGGTTCATTATAACTATACTAATGAGTGTAACATAATAATGATTAACGATTAAATTTATTAAAATAACAACTTTTTGAGATATATTTTTATATTGAGAATAGAAAATTTTGAATCGATTTTATTTGTTAGACCATTCTTTTTACTGTGTAAACTGAGTATCATACTAGAGTGTACATCAAAGTGACAGACTTTATCATTTTGACATTTCATTGAAAGAAAATACAATAAAACCGTGCAATTTTAAATATTACATGAATGAAGCATGTTCCCTTTGTTCGTTCTTATAAAATAAATGTCCAGATTCTTTGTCAATTTTATAATATATATTTACATCTATTGTAAATACGTCGTATATAAATAAATAAAGAAATAGCTTTTATAAATATAAAAATTGGACAAATTTCATGTCACTGACTTCTTAACTTAACTGTGATTGACAAGTCTTAACAATTATTATCAAATAAATATCATAGATAGATATACTGATTTCCAGAAATTGTATGTAATTTTGTTATGTCTGTTAAATATTGTTTATCTAATATATCTTAAAGATATGCATGACTCTTGTAAGTAATAAAAAATACAGAACAGGATTTTCGATTAAATTTGATGTGAATTAAATCTTTAACTAATATGCGATTACATTATCAAAAAATCTTTTACTTGTATAATATTGTACATTGAATAGTAAATTATTGTCCTGGGTATTTATAAATTAAAATCTTTACACGATTATATCCTTCTCAGGTCAGGCCGAGAATATTGCTCTTAAGGCCAATGCTTCCCAGAGCTCTACTCTGTGGGGTAAGCAGGCCTCACTTTCTATCGACGGTATCTACAAGAACTACTGGGAAGGGTGTTCTTATACCCAGAACCATGCGAGAAGTTGGTTCCTATTAGACTTCGGAAAAGTGGCAAATATTAAGGAAGTTCGCATTAGAGGACTTACGGGATCAGGTAATATAATTATGTCCTAATTAATTTAATCATTAGAACATTAATACACTTGTTTCAAAATTATAATTAGTTATTTTTAGTATTAATATATAATATGTACGTAAATTTATCCAAAATACTTTAAAAATATTAACAGTATAAAATATAACAGTATAAAATATTTATATTCAACATCGAAACTGGTAGAAAGGGATGAGTAAATTAAATTTATTGATAATAAGGGATATATATGACATTTGATAATATAAAAATAATGAATAAAAAGAGCTATAAAATAATAACTTATTTGATTTGAAAACAATTTAGAATCCCTTTCATATTGAAAGAGTAAAGTCAAGTCATGTTTTCCAAACTCTGTCCAGGAGTTCCATATAGAACTTCACCAACGATGAGATTTTGTCTGCGTAAGTTAATGACGCAGGTGATGAAGTCTTATTCAGAAGCGCCACATTGATAGAATCATTTGTATATGAGGACAGGCTCGACCGCTAAGCAACTTTGCTGAGATCCTGCTTTAAAGCAAGTTGAAAGCGATATACAGCTTCTAAGCTGCCATCAATGCAGAGAGCTTACAACGACAAAAAACGCTGCTGCTGGACAGCATATACACGAGAAAAAAAAGAGTCATCAACAGAGTCAACCTCAATGCGGTTTTGTAAACTTAATCAGACATTCAGATTGACTATATTTGGAGAACCTTAACCTTGGACGTACTGTGCCGACACAAAAAGACGCTGATAAAAGAGTTACTAAAATGACTAGACATTATCGTTGAGCAATAATTGTTCGAGTAAATCAGCACATTAGAAACGCAGTGTTGACAGAAGTCTCGAAGGCGTCAAACGTCTTGTTAAAGACTACAAACTGCACTATGAGATGATACTAATAATTCCAGGGTCGTTGAAGACTATGTATAATGCAATGGGGTTGAGCATTCTAACAAATCGTATAGGGTGGCAGGCATCCAACGACATCATAAGGAAGTACCTACATACACCATTTAGCACGATGGAATTTGCAGTCTTTATAATGAAAAGATCCTCAGAAAATCTATTACACATAGAATCGCATTTCTTTAGAATCGAATATATCCAAGCCTTTCCAATTAAACAATATTAATTGAAGAGTAGTATATTTTAACTTTCTTATACATTTTTGCCTTTTATAAAGCATTTTATGTGTGCTCTTTGGTCTATATCTATGAATAGTACTATGTATATATGAACCAAAATGTATAAAATAAATTGATTCCTTATTTCCTCCATTTTAGACAAACTTGATAATCGCATAGTTGCTATTGGTAACATCTGGAGACCTTGTTCACAAGACTCAATAAAGAGTCTTCCAATTTGTGGTGAAATCACGAAGGATTTGACGAGTCACGCCGACGACATGAAGCTTTCTTGCTCCCTTTCTGGACGATATCTGGTCATATATTCAAAGCCGGGGAATGCAAACCAGTTGTCCCTGTGTGAGATCGAAGTGACAGGAGAGATCACCCAGGCTGATCATGCCAGCAGTAAAGACAGTTACGAAAGTCGTTGTTCTGTTACTGGAACAGGTGAAATATTCTTTCTATATTTCTGCTTTATAGACAAATATATTGCTTGCGTGTTACAGTAAGTAGAATTAAAACATGTGAAATAGTTTTCTATGTTTAGTAATGAGTTTAATATATAAGAAATAAAATATAAAAACATGCAATCGAAATATATGTCTAATTACATGTACATTTTATTTATAAAAAATCTATAGGTATAAGTATAAGTATAAGTATAAGTTTCCTATTGAACAATTATTGTATAAACTGTTTCACAATAAATGTTGTAACAAGCTTAATGCACTTCTTAAATTAATCTGAAAAGATCATGGAATTAATTATTTCATAATAATGTTGCTCTCTCCAGTAAGAATAAAATAAAAAAGCAAAATAAGAATCAAAATTAAAATTAAAATATTCTTAAAATAGTGTGATTATTTATTCTGGTTTCTTTAAATTCATAAATGAGAGGAACATTTGTATCTGACATATGGTATCTGATATTAAAGTATCATTATATATTAAAATATCTATGACTTAAACAATAATTATTTATGCTACAATTTAATGATGAAATTTTAGAAACAGTCTAGTTATGCTCATTTTGTAATCAGTTAACTCTTTTGAGGGAATTGGAATTTTTAATTTTTCTAATATTTTTTCATTATATTATGACACTAATAATTTTCATTAAAAAATTAAGCTACAATAATGAAATAGGAGTCGCCACAAGTAATTGCGTGATTACCCACAGATTACATGCACCATAAAGGAATGATAATGTTTTAAAGTAAAACATGTATCAAGTAAGTCAAATTTTGTTATAATCAGATCTTTCATATAAATCTGGGTCTTTATTACGAGGTGTAACGTTCAGTGGAGTCAAGTCCCAAATTATCCCGTGCTGGAGGTGGTATCTAACCGCTAGACCACCTCCAGCCAATCAGAGAGCTAGGAAGCATCCCGTTTAGCTAGAGAGAGTTAGATCTCTCATCCCAATTAGTAGCCATCTTGGCAACAGACGCATATTCGACATTCTTGTAATTGTGACTATCATATATCTATCCAGTGTCTTCAATTCACAATCTTCTTGGTTCTATTACTTAACCTACTTACATCTTGTGTTGAAATATACATTCGGGTCATTGTGTGTAGAATCTAGACTTCCTCTCTTGACTTATTTTTTTATGCGATACCTAGTGGCCATTTTAATCTCGTACCTAAGACTTATAATTCCGGCTAAACGTCACAGAGGTAAAGGAGATTTTTTAAATTAACACAAATTTTTATAAATAAACAAATAATAAAACTCATATTTTAGATTTACGTTATCCGTTGTTTATTATTTGTTAAAATTAAGCCCCTTTTTTATAAATAGTTAAATAATACTTTATATAAATTTTAAAATGTCACAAAAAACAAAAGCACACAATTATTTATAGAATTTAATAGTTATATACTATAATATAATTATATAGTATAATATGTAATTAATTATAATTTGTAAATTATTTGCGCATTATGTATTTTAATGTTTATAATTAATTATAACTGAAACGATGTTAATCAAAAATTATAATGTTATTTTAGGGATACATATTTAAATAAAACAGTTTGTAGTAAATCAATTTTATTATTGATAAATATGTACAAAACACTGCATGTAAAATTGCAAGAATAAAACTATGGTACATCGTATGCGTACTATTACCTATGTATTGTTATTAATAATTATTAATAACAATACATAGGTAATAGTACGCATACGATTATAATCTGCGTCACTTTTACTTTGTGCTATACTTATTTGTTCCTAACTTTTGTGAGCAATAAAGTTTGCAGAATTTTAACGTCGTGCACCAAAATGTAAACGTAATATTTTTATATTTTGCTCCTAAAATATATTACACTACTAAACATACCCCTATATTAAAATTAAGAAATATAAAAATAACACTGGGACCGCATCAAGTGTAGGTATATCATTTCAGATTGGTCTTATTAGATTTATTATTTTCAAAAAATATTCCTGAAATTCCTGTCATCTATGTGTAGATATAACTGTTGATATAATTTATTTTTCCATGAGTATACTTTTGCTGAAATTTCTTCCTTCCGAATTTTCAGCTGAGAATTTGGCATTGAAAAAGAAAGTCTATCAGAGCACACAGCTTTATGGATTCATTAGTCCGGATTTATTGACTGATGGGAAGAGCATCAAAAGTTGGCAATTATGTCCGGGAACAATACACCCTGGAATACACTGGATGGTTATTGATCTGGGAAGTTCCTATCAAGTCAATTTTGTGCGAGTCTGGGGCCTGGGAGGTGAGGAGAAACTGCTGAGATGGTTATTAAATAATCAAACTCGGGCAAGATTTAAAGTATTGGCTTAGAGGGGGGGGGGGGAACACTATCATCCAATTATAGTCGATCACTTGGAAATTTCTTTTTATTATTGAAATTATAGATATATATTGCACCAGGCACAATTGGCCATAAAATAAATTATTTTTCTATTATTATTTGTGTAGAAAATTATACGGAGATTAAACATATGAGAAGATTATAACACTAATTCACAAAAATCTTTTTATGAAAAATATGTGACTGTTCATCATGTAAGCACGCTGATGCAGACTACATTTCTAATTAACATAATTATGTAAATATTTGTAAATATCAACAAATTTAATTGAATAATTTTAGAAGTGTCGCGTAAATAACTTTTGTTATAGATCCTTGCCAATAAAATGGATCAGACGTATTTCCAAATATAAACAAAGTTTCAGTTATATACCATTATTTATACTTATCAATGTATTAGTGTATAATAAGCCATGTCGATACATAAATATCTGTGCGTAATAAACCTAATCATTTGCAATCTACTGATATAAAGTTCCTTCGCTTTTCTAAGCCTTTACATGCTAATATATATATTTTTTACATATTAAATTATAAAACTGGTTTTATTAGTAAATTTTATTAATAAATATAACAATCGTTAAAAGTAAAGTATTGAATAATATGCACAATTATTCACCATATGTGAGAATCATTAAATTAAAATTCTATTTGAGTCAAATAAATATAATGGAAACAAAATAATTAAACCAATCAATAATGTTTCATTGTATCAATCGGAGATTATATTTAGGATTCAATAAAAGTATCATTTCCAATTAATTCGATAAAAAACTGTCCACAATTATTTTATTCTTATATGGTCGTACATATAAAAATGAGTGAAAAAAATTGAAACAACTCTCAGAACTTATTAGGATTTTGTTATATAGTCGGGGAAAAGGTTTAATGTAGTATTTAAGCTTTTTGATATCACATTATTCAATAAAGATATTTTAATTTGTTTATAGCTACGTTTTTTATTTTTACGTGTTTGAACATGTACACAGCTTTTCAGTGGCATAAAATTGTTTTAAACTGTTATAATGGAAAGCTAGGCATTTAAAGAAGAAAGGGTACCTACATATTTGTTCTATTTTGCACAAAAACACTTTAGACAATTATAAATAGCTTCTCAGATAAACCATTTCCCCTTATAGTATTAAAAAAAGCTTCAATATCGTTGAGTTTGTCATCTTTACCTATACTATAGTCTGTTATATTTGTATGCTTATGATTGAAATTATTCTCAATATTTTAGGCGAGAATTTCGACCAATACGAAATTGCAGTCAGCAATGAATTTAATAATACAAATTCGGACAATTCCATTGGCAAATTTATATCCTGTGGTAAATTTAGTGCTCGATACGAGGACTCCATAAATGAACTTCACTGCGAAAAGATTGGTCGATATGTGGCTATTCGGGCCGCTAGTGCTCAAACTAAGAGGCTCATCGTATGTGAAATGGAGGTCTTTGGAAAGGCACCTCTAGCTGGTAGTCTTCCGGGTGGCCCTTTCCTTATAGAGACTGAAGATGGCTGCGAATTTGCTTAGATGAAGATTCCGACTTGGATAAATTGTCCCTTTAGTGACAATGTGGTGACATCTTTAAAAAGAAAAACCTGATTTCTTTAATATTTGTTGATTTTAATTTAAAATTTGATGTCAAACAAATTACCTTTGGTATAACAAATGCAATAAAAGTTGGTTACATGGAATGCTTTGCTTTATTATCCAGCATTGACGATAATTTTTTTACATTATAACAATAAAAATGGTATTGTTCAATAAACATTTTTAACGATATCAATAGATTTATAAATTTTATTTCTGTTCGTATGTTTTACAAGTTATAATAATTGAGGTTAAATCATAATATTGACTCTTTTTCATTAAAATAATTTAAATTAATTATCAATAAGTTTATAAATATGATTTTTTTAGTTTTAGTACGTGTGTTTAACTAATTATAACATTTGAGGTTTAATCACAGACTTTTCATACATCAACTAGCAGAACCTATTGTCAAAAAGTAAAATTACTTTTTTAATAAACAAACTTAGCTCTAAAAAGAGTTAAAAGAGAGTTTAGCCGTTTTCTATTAAAAACAGTATATTTGAACCTTTATATTCCAACAATAAAAGCTATTAAAACCATGTTTGATTCAGAGGAAAATTTTTGAAAGCTCTATAAGATAAATTAAAAATTATATCAGAATTCCAAATTGTTTTCAAATCGTAACTCATATACAGTTTGAAATGATGATATGGTGAAAACAAATAATTTGCACGTAATTTTTGAGAATCGTGAATTCTTTTAAATATATATATATTGTTTCTTTTATACTTTTATTGTAAATAAAATTAAACGCTGGATAACATTTACTGTGTAAATAACAATTTTAATTATTTATAAAATGTTAATAAACATTATATTACATAGTATAGGTATGCACATTTTATTTATCTCTAATATGTTCACAATAATTACTATGTAACTATAGGTACACATGCACTTAATTGATTAGAATATTTTAATTTCTGCACACACCATTTGTTTCGAATCCATCTTATAAAATCAAATATCATTATTTTCTAGATGATTAAGTAACACTTTGTGTCAGACTTGGTTTGACACATATATAGTGTAAAGAAACATTTTAAAATAAATTTTGAACATAAAATTACACCAATTTTGCATAATATATAAATATATGTACCCTATAAGCATAATGAACTATATAAAGATAAACATACTTAATTACATGTTTTATACATAAAGGTATATTAATTTCTTCATAAGCGAAATTTGTCAGAAATGACAAATTTCCTTTAATCTCAATGAAGTAGAGCTTTGAAAAAAAACCTTAGGTGTAACGGGAAGATAATATATATTACATATTTTCGTAAATAATATTTCCCAAACTCAATTTTACTTAATTTATTAGCGAATCTTTGAAATTTTCAAACATATTTCACTTAAGTAGAATTTATAATTATTGTAGAATTAACTTAAATATGTTTCTTCGGAATTGGATACATAATTTTCATTTTAGGGAGGATTCTTTTCAGTGATCCTTTTTCAAAATGTGTTTGAAATACCTGAAAATTTTCTTTTAAATTATTTTAATGACTTAATAAAATTTTCCATTATCTATGCGAAGGAGTTATATTTGTGAATAACTCATTCTCAAATTAACGTTTCATAAAAAGATTTTAATAAGTGTAACAATTAATCTGTAATTAATTGGACTGAACTATTTTATAGTTCAAGGTAGATAATTTGATAATACTTATAAAACAATGTACATATAGTTGATGATCACGTTATATAAAATGATTGATAAATATCAAAAGGTGTGGAATTTTAAATATAGAATTTACCATCATACTACAAAAAAATAAACAACGTCTTCACAGATGGCGAAAGAAATCTGTGAAATCACAAGCGCGGTCTATCGACAACGGATCACTAACGATGCATATAAATAATTCTTCAGATGCCTGAGAATAAATTACATGCAGGAGTTCAATTCCTCGGGAGTTCTTCTCAAAGGCTTTTGGCGTCCTGAATCACAACCCATCGTCAATCACTTGCAAGATTTTTGATTTTCTGGTGGCATCATCAACAAGGTCACTGACTGTCTTGACATGTAACCAAAATGACTCCAATCGGAAACTCAATAATGTCCTGTCTCTGTTACCTCCAGCTTTCCTCAAGGATCCTGCACTTGTTTTACCTATGTAAAGATGACCGACTTGTATCTAGCGGAAACCAATGTTTATTTCAACGCGTCGAATTGGTGATACAGATAAATTTATACAACTCAGTATATACAATCATTATATAACTGGAAGCATAACTCAGATATGGCAATTACTTTACCTGATGTAACACTATGACTTTTACATAAAAGAAAAAAAATGTAAAGTCTGAGATTTTCTCTCATTTTGACACACGAATACAACTATTAAAAACATTCTGCACAACCCACCCACTATCGAACTGGGGCTATAACTTATATAGACGAGCACATAACATTTATAACAAACACAATCTCCTTTTATAAATTTAATTCATGGGGCAATTGAAGGTGGATGAGGAAAAACAGCTTTTCTGTATTTCAACGCTATCCAGAATGTTGGCCCACTCAGACTCTGATGAAAAAGTATTCGGGGATGAAGAAAAAATATATATTTCAGCAATTTTTCAGCAATCTATAAAGAGAAAATTTGGGTTTGACCAGTAGACCTGTTAGTAGCGGAAAGGTATGCCATCATAACAAGGTCCCAATTGTCTACCCATTTTCCTTTAACTTCATATTGACGAAACTTTTCTGTTTTACCGTCTATTTAGGAGTAATAAATAGCTGTAGAATGAATAAATGATAGCATTTATCCACTATAAAATATACTCGTACTAGTGCATTTCCTACCAAATGGTTCTGAAAGTTAATTCCTTGATCTGCGACAATGCGTTGTGGAATTCCAAAACAAGTTATTCAACTATTTGTTTTGACTAGGTACAATAGACGCTATTTCGTTACGAATAGTATAAGCCACCAATTCAAAAAGCGTCCACCAGTATAAAAAAACTCAAGAATAACGTTTGTCACTGGGGAGCTTAATAGCAGTAGTAATCATTATACTCCTGGAGCAATAACAGCTGTTATAAAATGTTGAATTGAAGGTTGGGAAGCTAAGCTTTAATGACTTGGAAACTTTGCTGTCAACAACGTAATAAAAACCGATTTTCTTATCCCTTGCTAATAAAAAACGATAGAATCCGCATGTGTCTTGTAGGTCCATGTGTCCACATTTTGCCGTGTCATGACTCACTTAATAACTGCGGTCTGTAAACTCTCTGTCACAATCTTAACACACTCGGGCAGACTAGAACATTGTTACGCCTCGCAACGATTCCTTCTTCATTAGGAACCAACTGAGAAAACAATTGGTTCAAACGTTCTTTTAACTCGAGAGACAGACAATTTTGTCGTTTTCAAACGGAGACTCCGAATACAAAAGCTAATATTGGATCCTTTACCCCCTATTAAAGAATTATAGGAGCCAGATAGGGTCCGGATTGGGTCGTTGGGCTGGGATAGAGTAAATATTTTTTATTAAGAAAAATAAAATACGATTAAATAACAATTAACCTGAACGTTTTACATCAATAAGTGAAGTTCTATAACAATTTTATGAAATAATTAATTTCGGGTTAACATTGGGGAACAATTGGACCAGCCCTAATCGGGTTATGCTCGGAGTTTTATAGGATTTGACCCTACAACTGAAAAATATTACTTTCAAAACTTAATAATAAATGTAGGCTTAATATTTTGCCTATATAGTCATTGTTTAAAACAAAGTTTATATATTCGGGTTGACATTGTGGTAAAATTGGGCCAGCCTTATTCGGATTATGCTCGGTGTGTTACTAAAGAAAATACTTTTAAAACTGAATAATAAATATTGACATATTAAATGTTGCATATATAGTTATACTGATTACTGCAAAGCTTATATATTTGGGTTGACAATATATTAGGCGCGGACGTAGAGGGCCGGTCATATGTATATATATATATATGGCCACGTTAAAAATTGTATTAAGATGCTTTTAAACTTAGATCAGCAGTTGAATAGCTCAGTTAATGATTAAGTGGTTGGTTTGTAAGTCCAAATACGTAGCGGTTGGTATTGCAAAGATTATATTGATTATATAGACAAAGAATGTCTATATTAAGAATGGTTATAAGAAAGAAATTAATTATGTCCATTTTCAACTGCACAGTTACCGCTTGTAAATTTCAAACAGTGGAGAAAAATAAAATAACGGAATTTGCACATTTTTAATACGTTTTAACATAGAAGTCGCGCATCTTTGACATTCTTATATAATCTTTGGGGTATTCTGAGTTCGAATCCACCAGGTGTCAAAATTATTTATATAACAAATATGTCGAAATATAATTATAGGTATATAAAAAAATATTAATTGCGTAACACAACTCGTAAAAATTGAGTAGTGTGACTTATTTTAAATGATACATTATTTTTGGCCCGAACACAACGGGCTGGCCGAATCATAACCCGAGTGGTGCCCAATAATGTTTTAACATGGGAAATGGAACAATTTCCATTTTATTATATTCAAGAGAAAAAATATTTCTCATAAGATATTGAATTCTAAAAAGATTCTGAATGATCAGTTACAAGGGAAAATTCATAAATGTCATTTGAAAATTTGCAAAATGGATAACGAAATGTAAACAACAAGAAAAAAATGACATGCATGTTGGGGAATTGACACATGAAACTGTTTCACAACAATCACACAAAATTGTCATAGTGTGTGCACGCGTTGTTAAGGCTCCATGAACATATTCGTGCCAAAAAATTCAGCTTTCTATATGTGAGTCTGTGAGATATTATTTTTTAACTATTTTCGTCAATACGCAATTACTTTATAATATTTATATTTTTTATATTTTTATGAATATGTATATATCACAAATATAGATTAATCATAGATATTTATTTTAATATTTCACTGATATTAACTAATATCGATGAGATATTATACCTATTTACTTATTCATTTATATATTATCGATGAGATTATATTCATGTAAGAAATAAGTGTTTAAAAAATGTTCCCTCGCAAAAATCTACACAGAATAAACACATGAAACTGTTTTATGAACACGTTTGTTAAACTGCTGCAAGAACAAATGCTCGAAAAGTTACAAAGTGTGGAAGTAATATGCAAGTTTGCTTTTTCCGTTCAAGGAAATGCTTGAAGCTCGAGGAATTCTTTGAAACGTTTCAAGTTAATGTTATTTTGAAGGAACTCCTCCAATTTTGAGGATTTATTTGAAATACAATGTAATTTCAAGAAAATACTTGAAAATAATAAAGGGACATTCTTCAATACGTTCGAAGAAATGCTAGAAGAGTTCATGGACTAAGTATTTCCTTGAGTTTCAAGCATTTCCTTGAACAAAAATTGCGAACTTGCATACCGCCATAATCATTTTTAATTAAATGAATTCAAAATGTTTTAAATATGTTAATTTGTACAAAATGAAAATAGTATTATAATACAAAATGAATTATAAACATAATTAGGCTAGAAAAGCCAAACAGTAACAACCAACTAAAAGTACACGACATCACACAGCCCTCTCCCTTTAAAAAGGAGCTCCGCGACTTACAGTTCAACTTCCTCCATAGCTTAGTCCCAATGAGAACACGTAGTCCAGGTTGCGTCTCCGACCTCACTGCCACAAGGATGCCTTTCGACTTTACTGGTAGTAAATCTCCTGACTATTTTGACGTGACGAATGAATTCACTGACCAGATCCTGTCCACCACACGTCAGGGTTCCCTCATCCAGGTCAATCCGACGACTGGGCAAAAGCGACCGACAACTGTTCACTTGCGAATGACGACTGGGTAAAAGCGACCGACGACTGGTCACTGGCGAACGACGACTGGTCACTGGTGACCTACGACTAGTTACTGACGACCGACGAATTGTCACTGGCGACCTACGACTGATTACTGGCGAACAACGACTGGTCACTTGCGACTGACGACTGAGTAAAAGCGACCGACGACTTGGTCACTGCAGGCGACCGACGACTGGTAACTGGCGACTGATAGGTCAATAATTAAGGCGACTGATATGACTGGACAAAAGTGACTGACGATGGTTCACTGGCGACAGGTGACTGAACATCGGCGACTGACGACTGGTCGATGAAATTAACAACTAGACATTGCGACTGACGACCTGGAGAGAGACGACTTGTCACATATGCGACTGCATTAAGGCTTGCGGACTGACGACTGGACACATACGACTGAAGACTTGGTACGTCGTACTTGACTGTTCTACTGGATAAATAAGACTTGGAGTCGTGATTGAACTTTGAACTGAATAAATAAGACCGGCTATGAGGGGAAAAGCCTGGTTACTGTATTCGAGATTGGCCTCCCCTTATTAAGAAATCTCTCTTCCGTTTCCCTATAATTGTTTGCACAATTGTTTGCACTATCGTTGGACATGCCCAAGCTGTCGACATTTGTGACATCTGACGGCGCCCCGTGATTGACGGGGTTTAAACTTGGACTTGAGCTCGACTGTCTTCTTTTACTAGTTTTTTGCATATTTGAAATTCAATAAGAAATAGATATCCCACTTCTGCCACTAGAATTTGTAACGTCTGTGGGTTGCTCGCCAAAGAAGAAGACAGAATTAGAACAATGTATGTAGACATTTATGGAATAAGCCGATCGTCAGGTGTACAAGTAATGTAAAACAGTGAATCAGAGTCCAGTATGTAGTATTATACAGTCAGAAAGTTTGAGTATATATCTGCTCGATCGTTTTCGCTTATATAGTCGTTTAAAAGTGTCGATAAAATTCTTGGACCGCGGACTTCGAAAATGATCCAATCAGCTTGTAACGGGCCTGCTTATGAAGTCTAATTTTATTACAAGCTGAATGAAAAACTATATATATACAAATATTACAATAAACTATAACTATCAATTATTAACTAAATAAAGTCAAAAGTAACAAAAATTAGTATATAATATTTAGTACTACTAAGGAGTTGCTTAGTAGTAACAATATTTATTAAATACAACTTATAAAAATATAACAGAATACAAATTTACAATGTATAGAAAATACAATTAAATATAGATAAATACAATATCACTATCAGTTATAATAATA
>JAYRBW010003909.1:0-13820 GCA_036023295.1 Invenusta paracnida | reverse complement strand
TTATTGAATAGTGGTATTAACATGTACCTGTATTGATTTATATTGTAGCTCTTTAATTCTGATTGATTGATATGGTATTCTTAATATTTCCAGCTAGAAGCTTTTTTATGTTTTTAAAATTGTTAAATAAAATTGCATAAGTTTAATGTGCCATTCAATTTTCTATTTGCTTTAACACATTCATAGAACACATTCATTGCTTTCAGACACCATATAATAAAATGAACGAATTAATCAATACATTATAAAAATTGTCAATGGCTATATCATAGTAATTATTTTTAACATAAAGGTAGGTAACACTCTTATAGTGACACATTATTGATATAAACAGCAGCATTGTAACTGTAATAACACAAACATTGAATTTACTTATTGAATAGTGGTATTAACATGTACCTGTATTGATTTATATTGTAGCTCTTTAATTCTGATTGATTGATATGGTACTCTTAATATTTCCAGCTAGAAGCTTTTTTATGTTTTTAAAATTGTTAAATAAAATTGCATAAGTTTAATGTGCTATTTGATTTTCTATTTGCTTTAACACATTCACATGCAATTTTATGCGAGGGGCGTTTAAAGTATGCAATAGAAAGTTAGGGACAGATAAGTTTGGAGTCTGATCCTTTTTATTACTTTGTATGCTTTTTATATAACTTAATCATCAATAAAAAGTGTGCTATTTTTTAGCGTAAATACGTTTTTGAACTTAATTAATAATTTATTTGCTGCACAATACTAGTGAAGTATTATAGGCTTGCTCACTTCGAAATAATCATTCTTGTTTGTGTATGCACTGTTTTTCGAACAAAATTATAGTTTGATGTATCAATTACTCCTTTTAGTGGTAGTTCACAATTTGTAGTTATGAAAAAACAATTGAGTTTACTCTTCTTAACAAATAGTTTAATCTATATTTTCAGGTAACTAGTCACCATGTCTACTGAGGTAGAACAATCTCCCGTCGCTATGACCAGCACAAAAAAGCATCTTCCCTCAAATCTGACAATTGAACTGGGTGAGCTGACACCCCACAACATCAAACAACTTCGCATCATCAACCAGACTGTCTTCCCTGTCTCCTACAACTACAAGTTTTACCGAGATGTCCTCGAGGTTGGAGACCTAGCACGACTCGCTTATCTCAATGACATAGTTGTCGGCGCTGTGTGCTGCCGTGTGGACACCTTGGAGGGCGGGATACGTAAGCTCTATATTATGACAATGGGCTGTCTGGCCCCCTATCGGCGCCTGGGAATTGGCACACTCATGCTGGAACATGTGCTTAAAGTTTGTGACCGGGACCGGGAGAGTTTGGGCCTCGACTCCGTCTACCTTCACGTCCAGATCAACAATGACGGTGCTCTGGAATTTTATAAGAAGTTTGGCTTTGTTGTCATGGCTAAGGAGGAGAACTACTACAAGCGGATAAATCCCCAGGATGCCTTCTTGTTGGAAAAAAAGCTCTCTCTTGCTAGTGATACTAACGTTGTTAATGGTGATGATACCTCAGAGGTTCTATCGTAGTTCTGTCTCGATCTCTTTCATCAACTATCACTACGTTTAATCAGTGGTGGTCCTACCAACGATTCTGCAAGTCAGCCTTTCTTACTCAATACCACTGCCCATACCCCCGCATTGTAATCCCACCATAAGTACGGTTTGTACAATTTTGATTTTCACACACACACAACTATTGATTGGAGAGTTCTTTTTCAGCTACCATGCTCTCTATCTGACTGTCCATATATACATAATTGATTATATAATTAAGAATCGATAATCGATTTTGAGGGTTTTTTAATACGTTACATACATTTATTTACATACCTATAAATAATATTGTAATGCTGTTAAATATATGAAACAACCAACTGTGACTTTCGACATATACTATTATTGTACTTATTTGTTTATGAATAGATAAAGTGATCAAACATGATTTTTTTAATTTTTTGGTTTATTTTATTTGGATAGTTTAATTAGTTCTCAGTCTGTTTAATTTATTGTTTGACAATTTCACGTTAAAATATTTAGAAAAGCTAATAACTGATTTTTGCAATTCAGAAATAGTTTTACATTTGATGAATATAATAGACTGGTTGCACCTTTTATACCTACTTTAAAAGTATGTGGATGGTCAGTAGATATTTCGTGAAGATAACATCGTCTTATTTGACGCTACTTTGAATTTAGTTGTATTGATTTATAAAACTTGAAATGCTTACAAGAGTTTATATTAGTATCAATTTATATATTCAGCACTTTAAAGTTAGTACTTCCTCTTGACATCTTTTGAAGAAACAATCAAAACAAAATGAACACTTTGGTATAAGTAGTGTATTGATTATCTAATAAAATAATATAATATGTTTAAGAATTAAACTTGTTATTAAAACTAATAATTTAGCATCCTGTTTTACACAGGTTATTTTTTAAATTAAGATTTGCTAAATATACATAGAGTAACTCTAACTTTCTTGTGTCGTGTTTTTAGTATACTATCTAAATGTCCAAATTAACGATATTAGTATTTTTTATTGTATGTATGTATAACTAGGCGATTGCCAATTTAAAAGTTTCATTTAATGTTAGTTATGATTAATATTAGTAATTAAATACGTTTAAACATAAGACAATATCGGTTAGCTTATTATATTTATGTTTGTATGACGTATATATTCACGTATGTCTATTAGCTACATAATTGATAGATTTGCCGGTTGTAATTTTTTAAATGTATACAGGCGGATCTGATTCGGTCACAGGCTAACATCGACCAGGCTCTGAGTGACTTTGCACCGTCTAGAAACGACCGTCAGACGCACTTCGCAATTTTGCCGCCTACTGAGAAGGATTGGAACGATGAATATCAGAGGTATAGTATTGACTATAACAAATCTGATTTCGTTTCTGTACATTGGCAGACAGGATACAATAGGCCCACTATATCTGATGCAAGCATATCTACTTGAAGCATGGAGATAACAATACTTAAAATGTTACATATTTTAGCATTAAAGTTACTTTTTAATAGCTATTCGCATCAAAATAACAAAATTATTGCGAATATAAGGAAATTTTCTTCTCTGTTTTAAATATAGAAATTGTATTTTAATAGTGTTTTTACGTTTTGGATATTTACCAATATATATAGCTTGTCGACATAATTAAGCAAAATACGATATCAATGATAAATCATTACTAAAACCACTTAGTGTTTACTTAGTTTTTATATCGAATCGTTTAAATCCACTAAAATGATCTCGGTGTGTGCACTGTCGTATACATTATGGTAAATTTATTTGTGAGAAAGTAATTCAAAGAACATAATTACTTATTTTTGTACAAAAATAAATGGAGATTAACGAGTGTTCGCGAAGCTAATTATTAACGTGAATTTTTTTAATCAATTACGATTACAATGTGTTTTTTTAGATTTCAAAAGAGACTGTTCTCCGAGTTCAAATCAGTTGATCTCTCTAAGGCTCTGGAACTTCTCTATCCCATCTTCCTGCACGTGTTTATTGAGCTTTCCAATATCAACCGCGACAAAGGTAGTGCTTTTATTGTGACACATTATTAATGTAATTGTAACATTGACGTGTACCTGTATTAATTTATTTGCAGTTCGATTGATATCTTAATATTGCATTCTTAATATTTCCAGCCAGAGTCTTTTACACTGCAAATGCCGAGGTTTTCTTACAAGAGTCAGATCGATTTCCGATCGCAAGACGACTAGCCACCGCCCCTTTGGATGAAATTAAATCCATCGGGTACGGGAAGTTTTCTTCCATGATAACACGTGTTAATTATTATTCAATGGTGATAATATTAATTTTGTTGTGAAAAGTACAGTAATGAAATGTTTTATGTGTATAATGGTTCATAAAATGTGTTATCTACCATAGACTTTAACTATACCAACTAGACAGAGCACTCGCCTGTCAAAGTGTAATTTGGGTTTTTGTAAACAATGGCTTTGGAAGGGAGATACAGGCGTTTCCATATAAAACGATTATATAACAGAATTTTTAGTCGTGTCCAATATTGGATCATTGGGTCTATCTATATAGTATATTTTGAAATAAAGTGCAAAATTTTTTTTTTATTCGTAGCAGCTATTCACCTTCAATAAGACAAGCGAATGATCTCTTTTCTTTTGAATATTTCAGAAGCCACTAGAGCTATTAAAATTAAATTTTGCTCGATAATAGAATTTCGATAGTGCTATAAGGTAATTTAAAAAGCACTTTACACTTAAATAGTTTTCAAAAGATTGCTCGTACAAAATACTTATGTTTTTCCTATGTGAAATGACAAACAGAAAACAAATAATTTTTTTCAAATATTAAAAATATTATCTTTTTTAAATCTTACGGAGTTAATTTTTAGGATTTTTCAAATTTGTATATGTGTATTCATGCCATGATGATGCTAATCAAACTGTGTGCCAATAATATAGAATTAAACATATTTAAACGTGCATGTTTAATTTCTCAACTATCGATCACTGCTATAATATTATAATTATATTTTGCTAGTATAACTTATAATCACCAGCTCTTTCTAATTAAATTGCCATCACACATGACGTTTTTAGAAATACTCCCATCTGAAATAAATATCAGATTTGCGTAGCTTACAGACCTCGCAGACCTCTTATTTTTTCTATTTTTTTAATAATCTTACCTATTTTTAAACAATACCTCTTATTTCGAAGCTAAAATTCATATTTTTTCAAAATTTTAATTATACAAATTTTGTTTGGCTACTTAAAAATATTTTGGCGCTACGCGGCAATAACACCACTAAATTTTGCTATGCATAACTATTATGCTTACAAAGATATAAGCGCACTCTGGCATGCCGAGCTGTCATTAAGTAGGTTAAGCAGTTATAACACTATTTGGTCTTGAAATGTTAATTTTATTAGCCTGTCATTTTGAATATTACACCAAATTTTAGTCATTACATTTTTTATACATAATATATATATTTTCAATTGTGTATTATCTTATTTTCTTATATTGTGTATTCTTTTATTTCCAGTAATATCACTGAATCTTTTGCTTTTTGCCTTCTTTTAAAACTGTTTATCAGAGAGAATGGGAAAAGGAATTTGATTGGTTGTCATCTTCATCTGTTAGCACCCATCATGTACTCTGTAAAATATGCAATAAAAATGTTCGAATTATTGTAGACCTTTTAGTTCCATATTCAAAAATAAAATAATTAATATATAATGAGATTAAAGATAATCTAAGGATTTAAAAATCTTAATATCACGAAAAGCATTAAGTAAAAAGTTATTATAAATTAACAAGATTTTTTAGAAAGTTTAATATCTCATTTTTTCTTTGGGAACCATCCCATATTATCACTAAAGTTTCTTATAATGAAAAAAATAAAGGGTCTTAACTTTACTATTAAAATTAATTAAACCAGGTTTATTTTATCTTATTATTGTTTAAATTTATTCAAAGGGGGATTACTGTATATTGTGTATGTCTCTCAATGGGGAGGAGGAGGCTGTCAATATATATATAAATATTGTATATCTATTTATGCATGTATGTGTCAAAAAACCTGTGAAACTCCTGTTTTTCTCCTATTTTTTAAACTGTAAATATCCTATTTTCCTATCTATTTTTGTGTTGCTAAGTTCTGTGAGGCCTGAGCTTAATAGCTACCAAAAGTATTTAAATTTTTATGTTTAAGTCGTTTCGGTGTCTTCACGGATGTAAACATTAACTGGTGATGTTTGTATTTACCATATGAATTATAAAGCACTTAAAACGCTGAATCATGTTATACTATAGTGTCTAAATGGTCAAATATTTCCACAAAGTATGTTAATGAATCTGTTTTATGCGAATATTTTAGAAAAGATCAGTTTGAAATTCGCTTGACTACCCCGGAACATGCATCCTTTGTTGAAACGGTCAAGGTTAGTAGAGATTTAGTTTGATATATAATAATATGTTTAAAAATATATTTATTAGCAGTTTTCATTTATTAACTTGTTAGTTAAAGAATTAAAAAAAAGTATAATAGCTGCTTTTGTTGAATTGCTTCTTGAATGTATATTCCTATTGCGTATACATCGTTGTATACATTATAAAACGTGCTGCACAGATTTTTGTAGTTAAAATTCTATATTATAACTAAAAAACGGGAAAAATCAGAAATGATAGCAGTAAGTTTCGTGTATCCTGCAAGCACATCCTCAGGCATTGTAAATTAATATTAAATTATAGAGGCATATTACTGTACTCATATACAGAGAGGTGAGAAATAGATATTACATACAGTTAGACAAAGGTATACATGAATTTATGTGAGTACAATTTAAATATTTGTTAAAAAAATAAAATGCCAGAATTGATTAAAGTTTGTTAAAGATATGGATTACATTGATTATTATGTACAGCCTATAGATAACTATAACTGAATTAGCATGATATTAATATAAGAATAAGTACAAGTGCAGGAACAAATTAATCTTAGATTACTGAGTTAGAATCATATTGAAGTTTGAAAATCTTAGTGAATAAGTTTCGTTTAGTTTTAACTATATAACGACATGCCTTGTTCATAGAACAAGTAAAATTATTAACAACATTAGACTTGAAAACATTACGTAATTTATGTGATGATAACTTTAATGATTATTTATTACATCTATTTCAATTATGGCAATCAATATTTTTATTAAACTACAGTATCATCTAACATATCAGTAAAAGTTCAAGGCTTAATTCTATCGAATGGTCTCAAAATTTAAAGTCAGATGATAACCAAGGGACTGCAAAAGTGAATAAAAGTTAAAATCAATGTTTTATAACTTTTCAAAATAAATTCCACTGCAGTCAATACATTTTTGTATATACTGGAACCACTTCTGAAAACAGATTGCCAACGTTCAGCTACAAAGGCTTCCAACTGATCCATGAATGCAGCACTGTAGCATCTTCGTCATTAAATTGCATCCCACAAAGCTGGCCTTTGACATATGGCAGGTCGCATAGTTTAAGGTCTGGGCTGTAGGGTGAATGGGTCAAGCGTTAGATATTTAGCTCTGCCAACCATTGCGAAGTCAGTGCAGCTCGGTGGACTGGAGCATTGTCGTGATGCAGAATACGGTGTGGTCGAGACTGTTGTGTAGATTCCAATACTTTTGACAGACATTTATTGGTGTATCAATGGGCAGGCGCTGTAAGTTCACATGTAAGGATGTCTACTCGGGCAGCACCGAGTGGGAACACCATTTTCTTGGCAATACTGGGACTGACTGTGCTTAAATTTCTGAAGTAGTGACATCCATCAGCTGTCCATTGGGAAGATTGTTGTTTGCTTTCTGGGTCATAAACATATACCCACGTTTCGTCACCAGTAATAATACCCAGGATCAGTCTACTCTTTGGTTAATTTTTACTTAGTATATTTTTTTTGATGAAATAAACTGTACAAATTATGTTTTCTGTCTTCAAATTTTGAGGCCATCCGATGGAAGTAAGCCTTGAAACTTTCACCGATATCTTAAATGTAACTAGTTTAAGATAATATATCGATTGCCATAATTTAAATAGTTTATCTTATAAATTCCGCGAACTTATTGACTGTCCCTCGTATATCCCTATATGATTTAATATTATTTACTGTACTATGCCTGAGGAGGTGCATTGCGATACGCGAAATATGTCTCTATGATTTCTGATTTTTCTTTTTTCTATTGATTACAGAAAACTCAATAAACAATATTATTATTTACTACATACTAAATGTATAAAGTACACACAGTAGGCATTATAATGCATATGCAGAAAATTCTATTTAATTTATTCCAGAAAACTTCTTGTCTGTATCTTGCAATCCTAATGAAGAAACATGTAAAATTAAAAAGTGAGTTACTTGTTGTTGATACAAATGTTAAATATGTATTTTGATTTTAATTCACAAATTTGAATAATTGTTTGATTAAACTTAAACTATTGTCTAAGGTGAATACAACTATCTTTAAAATAACTACCATTATTCGTGTAGATGGTAAAAATGATCCACAATTTGTTTGCGTAAATTATAATTCTTAAATAATACTATAAAAAGTACAGCTGTTGTCTTTTTTAGTTTTGCATTAAACTTTTGAACTAATCACATTAATCAAGCTGTAGATAATTTTACTGTATGCTACTTCACTGTTAACGTAAAACTTATTAAATGAATGACTAAATGGAGTAAATAATTGATAGTACAATAATATAATAATTATATTAGCTGGACCTTGAGTACTGTATACATATTATACTTGAAATATAGTTACGACGTTGAGTTTGCGCAAACAGCTTTATTTTTGTTAAATATCCATTATAGTATTATAAGATTATAATTTGAAAATACGCTTAATTTCTTTTAGATATTAATAATTTAATAGTTATTCTGATTTGTAACTTAAGAATGATATAAATTAACATGTAAGTGTTTTCACAGATGACATGATTACATACATTGCCACACAATGCGTATATGTTTGTCTATAAAATGTTCTATATGATTAAAATCTGTGCATTAGTTTTGACTCATAACTTGGTTTTACCACGGTGTGTGGCTAATACCACATATTGTGCTATTTTATTGTTTCCTTATAACTTTTATGGCAACAATTTTATTTACTAGATAAGTTTCTCCAAGACTTCACGCAGGAAATTTTGTTAGCACTTAAAACAAAAGTTATTTCTCACCTCGTGTCCGTAGTTCTTCCACGGTCCAATCAAGGGCCAGTGACATCCGGCGGGAGTTTGCAACTTCTGGCACGAACAGTCCCAGCTTTGAGGAACCTGCAAGAAGCTTTGGATAACCTAGATCAAAACACCTCTCCACCACGTGAGTTCCATTTTAGAAGATTTTATATCCTTTGGGTTTTAACGGTGTAACATGAAATCTATTTAATTGCATTAATTGTTAATGGATATTATTTATTATTAAATTTTACTTAAACAGCATTTATTTAAGTATAAGTAAATTAGCGGCCGTTCTAATTTTAGTTATTTCCTTAATGGGATTTCTTTGAATGAACCAAAATATGCGTGTTAAAAAAGCATTGCAGCTAGGCGCGTAGCCAGGATTTTGTGATGGGGGGGGGGTCACTCAGTCAAGGGGCGAAATCCAAGATTTTTCAAAAAAGTCATTATTTGCAACTATTTAAATTATAAATATATTCTCAAACTGAGAAGCATTTTGATGTTTTGAATTAAATAAATAACAGTAGGAATTTATAAAAGCAAGTTATATTCAGCTGAATCAATTAATTGCATACGTTTATGTACAAAACACATAGCTGGTTTAATCATTACCATAGAAATAATTAAGATTTACATCATTATAATTGTATTAAGAATAATACATACAAATTGTAAGCGAGAGTTACCTACATTTCGCGCATATATATCAATAACATCATCATACTTGAGATGAATGTCTTTCAAATGTGGATCTCAAATATGTTTTGAGCAATCGAAGCGAACTGAAGGATCGTTCTGCAGTTGCATTCGAGACAGGAATAGTAGCGAAGATCCTGAGGAGTGCATGAATGTTTGGGTACAGGGCAGTATTACAATGTTTCAGAGTTTAAACAATTGACGTCGGCCGATCCACAGTATTCGCCCATTTCCGTTTCCATCTTTGGAATTCATTTCGGCACGATTGAATGTCATCGGGGAGGTGAGTGGCATACAATGTGACTAATTCTTCAACGGTCTCAAAGTCAATGTCTAAACAATTACTAGGGAGAAACAAAGCCATTCGCATTGCAACTTTGGCGTGGATGTTGAAATAGCTGCGTAGTTGCAAGAGTAGTATATCAAGAAGTGGGTACCATACAGCAAGCTTGTAATATTCGTGTGCAGTAGCAGCTGGAACATTGTTGCGATGCTTTTGTCTACCGGCTGTTCGTGGCTTCGGAAACTGCAAGTCCTCATTTATTTCAAATTTTCGTAATAATTCTTCCGCAGCTGAGAATATTGTGTTGTATTTAACATCTTCCTCGTCCGTTCGCCAATCATTTAATGTATCAATCACTGCGTCAACCTCTGTTTTGGCCTCACACATGTCAATTTCTTTAGTTTGCAAGTATTTCGATAACTCTTTTGAGAGACTCAGTGTTTTTTGTAGAAGAAGAGCCGAGATAATGAAACTGGGTTCTGTAATAGAGTTGACTAACAGCTGTTCATAACGATCATTGAAAACTTTCAACCACGAATGATATAATTTTAAAAATTATTGATTGAATCATGTCGTTCAACCCAGTGTGTTGCGCACTATTGCAACAAAGTAGTATGGCGATTGTAAGGGCTCATTCCCTGAATGACTGTTTTCAATTGGTGAACTCGTGGAGCGGAGTACTTGAAGTAAAAACAGGCATCAACAATAGTTGTCACTACTGCTTTAATTTCTGGAATATCGGAAGATTTACTAAAAGCAAGATTTAAACAGTGTGAGGTACAGTGAACATAGATAGCATTTGGACAACTTTCTCTCACAATGGCTTGTACTTATTCCACTCATTTCGGCTGCACCATCATAACCTTGAGCAATTATTTTTTCTTTGTCAAGTCCAAGTTTGTCCACATAATCTAGAAGAGCATTTGACAAAGCTATACCAGTCACCTGCCCTACCTCAATAAACCCGACGAAAGTTTCACATATATCCCCATTCGTGTCAATATATCGAAGTGTGACAACCATCTGTTCCTTTTTGGAAACATCAGTGGTTTCATCTGCAGAAATCGAATAAAACTTTGCTTGTTTAACTTCATCAATGATTGTAGGTTGAACTGCCTAGCGGTAGCCAGAGACACCATAGAAAGCTAATTCAATGACTCATTTGTTGGTGGATCCGATATCTTGTTGCACTTATCGCAGGACCAGTTCCCTATGATTTCAGCCTTGTTGGCTGCGTCCATGGTCAGCTTTGTACAGCTCTTGTGGTAATGGTCTTTGCAGCGGCTGCAGATAATAGGGTTGATATTGATAGCGATCGTTTTTTTTTTGCATTTGGGACCCGAACACTTGTTCTTATTGTCATTCTTTGTGTCAACTCTGTTCTGGAGGCCATGACTAGTTCTACCTGCAACAGTGTAAGCTTGAGTGGAGTTGGTAACCGTTTGTTTAGATTGTGTGTTGTTATGCTTGGTGCAGTTCCAGATGTGTCTTTTATATCTGAACACAACGCTGCACCTCTTGTGGCTCACTTCGGTGCAGTCGAGTGACGAGCAAGGCATATGGGCTGCATTTTTCGGAGCTTTTTAGAATAGGCATGGCCGAACAAAACGATAACAGAAGGAACAGGAACACGTTGAACAGAACGAACGTGGTTAATAGGGGACATAGAGTGCTTACTATTATTGTCGGCTGCATGCTCTTGGCATAACCAATTGTCTTCCACTTTACTGCGATGGAGACCACTACAGGACTTCTGTTTGTGTGAGGCTTTGAAACAGTATTTGTGGTGACAGAGAACTGGCATGGCCGTCACTCTGATTGGCCTGCCACAGTTGTCGCAAAAATAGGCCCGGGTTTTGCTCGACATCGCTGGCCTGTAGAAGAAGTTGCCGGGGGTCGAAGGACCCCGACTTGGAAAAACCCGAGAGGATTGGTTTGCTGGTTGGTAGATTGGAAATTTTAGAGAGATTACCACGCCTACCGGAAGCTGGGTCCGAGGAGGGTGTTGACTTGGATGAAGCCATTGGTTGAATAACGGGGTCGCCACGGTGGGGCTGACTTCGTGACCCCGAGTTGCTGTTGCTGTTGTTGTTGTTGTTGTTGTGGTTGGAATTCCCGCCGCCCAAGCTAAAGAGTTTGGTGCGCTAGCAGGACCGATTCCTTCGGGTTGGAACTCAAAGTGGACAGAGGCAACCGACAGGAACCGAATAATCTCATTTTGGCCGCATCTACGCCCGGGCAGTCTAGGAACCAGTGCTCCAAGGTGTGATGGATTCCGGGGCAGTGCGGGCAGTCGGGTGAAGTATTCGGGTTGATGAGAGTGTTATAGGCCCGGAATTTTCGGCAATGGCCAGAGCGGATCTGGGCAAGAAGGCAGCTGTCTTTTCGGTTCAGGGTGAATTTCTCGTCTCTTGCCAAGGAGTGGCCTTCGTAGGTTGCAGCCGATCGCTCGTGTTCTGGGTCTGGGTCTCTAACTTCTCTCTTGATGAGCGCGCAGATAGCGCTATAGGAGATGGGTTTGCTTGGGTCATTGGCTGAGACTGTGGCCTCCTTGGCCGCCCTGTCTGCCAGCTCGTTGCCTGGTATGTTGACGTGGCTGGGGATCCACTGAATATCAATTTTGTTTTCTACAGAGTTCAAAGCTCCCCTGATAAGCCTCGTGTTGCTAGTGTTGGACATCATAGCCATGATGAGTGCCTTACTGTCCGTGCATATGAGGAAGGTCTTATTCCCTTGGTCATTCGTGATCCAGTCTGTGGCCATTAGGCAAGCATCGTGCTCTTCTTCGAAGGAGGATGTTAGGGGTCTGCCTTTTGATCTGGCGGTGCACAGGATCCTTGGGGCGTTGGGGTCCCCTTCTGTGAGCACCGCTGCTGAACCACCCTGTCTCGTGCCGCCTTCTGCGGAGCCATCCGTGTAGATCGTGACGTCGCTATTGTAGTCCGCAATGACCTTGAGAGCTCTGTTCCTAAGAACCTCTTCCGCACAGTCTGATTTTTTACCCAAGTCAAGAGAGGGGTGGAAATATAGATTAGGGTTGATCTTTTCCCATGTGATGTCGAAAGGGGGGTCGAGAGGTTTTCTTTTAGAGAGAGCACTGGGGATACTGTTAGTGGGGTGTTGGACTTCATGTCTCCAGCTGAGGCGTTTCGTTCTGTGGACGACCCTGTTGTTGACAGCCAGGGCTCTCGGGTGTTCTGGTGGGAGTCGGACAGCTTTCTCAAATGCCTTAATCCACAACTGCCTGCTGTGAGTCGAGTACGACTGGATCTCGGCTTCTCTTCTCAGCGCTTCTAAAGGAGTGGTTTTGTGTTGGCCGTTAATGTATCTAAGTGCTAAATTTTGGACTCTCTCCAGAGCTTGCTTGTTGTTATCGCGAGTCCATGGCTGCCAAGCTGGCGCCGCAAAGTCAATTATGCTCCTGACTAGCGAGACGTAGATTTTCGTAATGTTGCTTTTTCGCCAGCCCCAGTCTTTGCTGCTCAAGCACGCTAGGATTTTGGTTCTCTCTTTGGCTTTGCGGCAGACCTTTTCCGTATGTGGGCCGAAAGATAGAGTTCTATCCAGAGTGACCCCTAAGAGACGGGGGGTCTTATTAAAGGGGATATTTTTACCCGAAATGTGGATGTTAGGAACGTAATCAGCTTCGTTAGAACTAGTAGAGAAGAAGGAGCATTCGCTTTTCTCGGTGTTAAGTATCATCTTCTTTTTGTTACTCCATTCGTCGATCTTGATGAGCGCGGTGTTAATTCTTTCTTCAGCGACTTTGATGTTGCGGCAGCTAGCCCAGATAGAGACATCGTCGGCGTATTGGCCCAATTTCACCGAGTCCGGTATGACTTTATGGATACTGTCTATATAAAAGAGGAACAACAATGGGGCCAACACCGATCCTTGCGGCAGACCCTGTCTTATAGTCCTTAACTTCCCTGTCTCTCCGTTGACTCGCACAGTGCCTTGGCGGTTAATCAGAAAACCTCTGATCCACTTCAGATACGTGATATCTACACCCTTTTTTGCCATCATAAGAATCAGTTCTTCTTGCCACACCTTATCATAAGCTTTCGAATAATCGAGCAATGTCAAGACTGTTC
>JAYRBW010003898.1:0-13822 GCA_036023295.1 Invenusta paracnida | reverse complement strand
AAATAACAAGTTTTGCCTACATTATTTGGTATGCATAGCCTATATTGTACGGGCACTTTATTTCGTATTCCTACGGCAAAACTAGTTATTTGCCGCTATCGAAAAACTTTTTATTATTCAAGCTATACTCCTATAAATGACATATTATTGTAGCTCGATTTCAGGCGCACATTTCTATATTTTTACTTTTCATATCAATATTTTATATCATGTACATTTGCCAGTTTGAAATTAGATTTTTTATACTGTTTCAGACGTAAATTACCATCGCATTGGTGGAAATATAAAATGTCGAACTCTGAATATTTAAATAAACATATTTACGCTTTTTTGACCAAGTGAACTCTCTTGGACCGAATGAACTCTATGATTATAGCTTTGTAAGTAAAACAATTTTTTATTATAAATTCATATAAAAATAAGTATATTATGAATACGTATAACACGAATAAAAGGCATACTTTGTGCTAAAACATACTCTCCAATATAAATATTATATAGGTATTTCTTAAATAAGTTTAACTCACCCAATTTAGTAAGAAATTCTTTCATTGCAGAGCAATAGGTGGTCTTGCCACTCCCAGGGGGACCAATAACAACTTGTCCAAACATCGGACTAAAAAATAAAAGAATAAATTGTAATAAAAAAGTCTTGATCTGCGTTAAGTAAAACTATAACATAAAACATAGTAAAACCCGATATACTTCGTGAGGCAGCACGTCGTCACTTCATCAGGGGAGTGAAATACAGTTAAAAATAGGCTGGCTAAATACAAAAAGTTATTACATAATAACGATTGAGTAAAATTTACTAAAAAAGATATTAGAAGCGCGAGCAGGAAGAAAAGTAGATAACATAATAAGATAACTAAAAACAGTAATTAACAAATACATGAGCCATTTAAATAACCAATTTTCAATTGTATTTCACTTCCCTGATGAAGTGACGGCGTGCTGCATCACGAAATATATCGGGTTTTACTATATTTTTATATTATAGTTTTACTTGCCTCAGATCAAGACCAGTTTATTTCTGATGAATTTACCGACTTACAACCTTCAATCTTTTCAATAGTTAAAAGAATATATATACTATATCTAAAAATAAATCATTATAGATAAATTAGTTTTCCACATAGTATTATATAGGTATACTTTGATTAGAAAAACGAAATAAAACAATTTAAATTCATGCACTATAAGATAAATTATATTATTTAGCCTTCTCCTTCAACAGCTACTTCAGAATTTAAACTATTTTTTAATTACACAATGCATTTCCCTAGTTCTAAACGTAATTCCAGTTTGTATATCATCAAATGTAATACAATTTAGGTATTAGTAGTCAGGGTGTCCACACTGCTGTCATAAAAAAATAGTGTTTAATTTGTATATATATATATATACCAATAACCAAATTAAATTTATACTATATATGTAATTTATTAAACTATGGTTTAATAAAATATTAATTAATTCTAATAAACATTTTTATGTAAATATATATACATTAAATATACATATATATTATTATGGCAATCCTGTATTTTAATGTCCCAATATATTTCATTCAAATTTTAGTAAAATTTAACACTAAATAAACAAATAATATATCAATAAATTTATGGCTATCTCCATTTTTTAGTTTATTAATATATATATTATATAACTATACACACTATTAAAAGCTGGCGGCCACTAGCGGCTGCGATCACACCATGATTATCAAGAATCTTTTCAATTATTAGACCTCTAGTAATTAAGGAGATTCTTGATAATCGTGGAGTAGTCCCATATTAAAATAATCCCGGATGTAGATTATTCAGATGCGTATAATATATCTATTTTTCAGTTTTCATTAACTCATAGACACTTTGGCTTCTTAAGATTAAAAAAATATTATATACCTACAAAAAATTGTGTATGTACTCAAAAATTCGTGTATAATTGTGGAAAAAATGAAATTTGTGTAGTATTTGTGTATATACCCGAAATTCGTGTATGTGTGGACACCCTGTATAGTATAAATCTTTTGGTTGAAAATGTATAGTTCAATCTCCGTAAATATATAATGTATTCGTTTAATAAGGATAGTAAAAATCTATTTAGATTACAATATAAAAATTAACAACTAGTCTCAAATAAATTGGCTATTGTAAACGTCGTAAAATATCCAGAAGTATTATTTGTGCACTAAATACTTTGAAAGATGTTGCCTTTTTATTAGTACGAGTTGATATACTTATGAACACGAAGAGTGACAATTGGAATAAAAATTTTAAACCAAGTTTTAGTCTAATAAACATATTTACAAGAATTCTAAAAATGTAGAAGTTAAATAAGTGTACGTCGATGTATCTATGGTTATATTTTGTTTAGGACGAAAATTACTTCTTTTAAACTAATTGATTAGGTCATTTTGCTCAAATAAACTGCAATAAAAGGCAACGATTTTATTTTAAAGTTACCTTTACTTACAGATACACTACGTGCCAAAGCAGTAGGTAATTATTTTTCACAACACACTAGAAACAAGACAAGTAACTTCAGGTTAACAAGTATATTAATTTACTATTGATTTATCGATAAGTAATATTAACGCATACTATTGTAATATGCCGAAGGCTACATTAGCCATCTATATGTATATTCCAAGGGAATCGCTTTTACTAAGTTGTAAAATCAATAATTATATGTGTAATAATATAATTGCTATTAAATATTTCCAGTTCATTTTGGCGAGTTACGATCTTTTGGAAGTCTATCCATAAACTGTGCAATAGTACAAACACATTTTCGAATTGCTTCCGAAATTTTTTTCATTTCGTTTATTTTCAGTTGATTTCTTAATAATGAGTTTTAATGATTTATTTATCTATATTATATAATTTTAATGCTACATAATTACTTTGTACTGTTTTTATTTGGTGAATATAATTATAAACTTTGCATGTTCACATTTGCAAATATGTACCTATTTAAAATAATAAATAAATTTATCAAAAGGAAACTTTGAATTTCATTTTTATTAATAAATAACAAACAAAATAAATTAAGTCAGTACACATGTATACAAAAACAAAAGAATTATTGTATAAAAATATTTTGTATTTACAGAAAACCATATAGATAAATATTATCATAAGAAAATTTATGAAATTTGTAAATGCAATAATTCAAATTTTAAAGAACATTTAGTCTGTTATGGACTAGTAGATATAATATATACCTTGCGCTATATATCTCCTTTCCAATAATAATTAATACTATTTGTTACAGAAGTCTGACAAAGAATAAAACTATATAAAATAAATTCATACTAAGGTGCATACATTTATGTACAGGATAGCTACACGTTATTCAGCGATAGGATTGGCATGTATGGTGATGTCTTGAATACGGATATCAGTCAGAGGTTTGTAAGTTTTCTCCTGCACTGGAGCTCTTTCTAATTCGTCAAGCACGTCGAAACCGTCAATAACCCTAAAATTGTTTTTAGTAAATAATTTCCTTAATGAAGTAGCATATTATTGTATATCATAAATAGTACAACTTACTTTCCAAAGATGGTGTATTTAAGATCAAGCATTGGTTGTTTGGAATAGGTTAAAAAGAATTGTGACAAATTTGTATCGACACCATTGTTGGCCATTGAAACGATACCCCTGGCGCCATGCTGCAATATGAAACACCGTTTAAGCATTTTACAGTAAACCAATATATATTACCCCGGACAAACACCCTTGTTAAATTATGTTTCTAATAGTATTTGAGTCGCGAGATGACACTAACAAATAGTTTCAAATAAATGAAACTATACAGTGTATCAAATGCATAATTTATCGTCCATATTTCATTATTCTCATTAGCTCCTCCCAAAATGATGCGTGCCTTTTATAGTGGTCGAAATTAGTGTTAGTGATTACTTTACATGATAAGGGTAAGAATACTTAAGATCAAATAGTTTGACTAATCAGGATATTTTTGACGGTATTATGAACTACAGAAATGTTAAGACCACCAGTATGGCCACTGACCACAAATGAGCATTTAGTGATGATTTGAGTTTTATTGAGACGAGTACACAATAGCAAATTCCTTTACCAATCCTTATCCCATAGAAATTAATCCATAACATATGATGATAATCTACCTATTTCCATTGAAAATAATGTACATTTACCGATTGTAGTCAACATTATATCATTTCTAAAAAATTAAGTATATTATATTACTCATTTACATATCATTATTAATTATATCAAAAAAATTCGTAAAATATTCTGAAATATTACTTTAGGCAACATTATGCTATATAAATAAAGCAATTATTATTACCTCCGACAATATATAGAAAGAATATGGTGACAGAAAATTAAACAGCTAATTTTACTGTATTATATGTACTACTACTGTTATAGTAAGCATGTATGGCAATAATTAAGTAAAGTTGACATACAATACATATGTATAATGATAAAATATAAATTTGTGTAAGTACTATTATAGTATATCTATTTTAATTTAAAATCATAGAAAAAATATATCGATAGCCATAATTAAAAATATGGAATGGATATTGATTTTTGACCACAATCTTACTTCAAATTGTTACTGCACTTTTTAGATACTCAATTTATGTTTATATATACAATTTATCACTTTCCAATCACTTTGATTTCATTGCTATTGCTCAAGATGTACATATAATAATTATAATGCTTACAGGTATTAAGCTTTTACTGTTACATCTGAATAAAGAAGCTTTTGCTCACAAAGCGCTACAAGTAGATAGCCAATATTGCAATGGGTACTGGAGAAACAAAATTGAACAGTTAACGATTGGAAATAGCGGCGGCTTAATTATTGTGTGGAGTGCAACTGTTTAGAATTACTGATGGACGTCGATCTGCACAAGGTGATATTGTCATACAGACTCAACAGATCTCCCAACATTTTAGTGTGTATACCAACATAAAAATGGGACTTCCCGTACTACTCGAATGACTCGTAACTGAATGATTCGCCTAGTTTCAAAAGCATGTACTCACAGTGATGCAGTTGCAAGAAAATTTATCAGACCTCAATATAATTCATGATTTGTGAAATCAACTGAAAACCTGACTGGGTTGAAATAATGACATAGCCTAAACAAACTGTTTAACTAAATGTGTTAGCATATACTAGAAGCTTGTACGAGGTTATGCCAAGCAGCAAAAATGTTGTGTAAACTATTATAGGGTCACACCTATGTAATATTGAGTTCTTACGTTTTATGGAAAATCTAAAATTTTAGGAGATGAAAGATTAATTTTGACCAAAGATACGTGTCATATAAATACATCCATAATAAATTACAAAAAAGCTGTTTTTAAAAGTTGAAAAAATTATGTTTAATAGCTTTACTTCAAAAAACTAATAGTTCAGTTATATTCAAAATAAATTCACTTGTAGAATTAATAATATTCAAAATAATAGTTGCATATAAACATAATATGCTTGTGCATATTTTTACCTAATACAATATATTTTAAACGAAGTAAAAATTATTTGAAAGTGTTTCTTCAAAATAATGTACCTTTAATGTCTCATGAAATTCATCGTGAAATTTTTTATGCCAAATACTTGTCCCTCCTTTCCCCGTTCCTAGAAGTAGAAAAAAATTATGCCAGTTAAGTAAAGGACGTTTTAAAGCTTTAAAATCATAAACAGATAAAAACTATCAAACCTGAAGAATTTAAATTTCGTAAAATTGACAATTTTGCGTTTCTTTTTTATACAAGACGTTTATTTCACAAAAGGTTTGGTTCAAACCGTCCTAGTTGAAACTGTCTCGGTTTTCATTAAAACTACCAGTTTTGATAAGGAGTAAATAAGTATTGACCAATCAAATTAGGAAGAGAAAATGAGTTTCTAAAGCAAACCAATTGCTTAAACTACTTTTAAACTGAAATTTTAAACTACTCAAATTGTGGAGGGGTTAGAAATTTTTCGGGATTTTGAGTCTAAACCGTCTAAACAGGTTTGACGACAGAAATACCAATCTTATTTAAAAACTGACCTATCTTTTACAATTGAAAACGTTTTTAACGGATATATACTCGTTGAAAAATGTCTAAACTGTATTTTATTTCATAAATTCGGCTTGGATTACTTCATAAAATCGTTTAATATAGATTAAGTATCTGCGCGTGTAACAATTTAATTTTATAGAAAATGTAAAATAATATTTTTATGTGAAGATTATTAACTATACTTTATTATTTACTATCAACTTAATATTTACTTTATCAAGAAAACTTACATCAAAGCTTGCACATTTTTTTATTGTTGAGTTTCATCCAAACATACTGTCAGGACCTATTACACTTACTAGAGAGTGGTAGGTTAGAAAAAACTGTTGTGATATATATTGCAAAGCATATTACACCAAACTTGACAGATAAACTGTCGACAGTTAACTTGCGACAGTAAAATTACTAGTGTAAATGCACCTTTACGCTATTTTTTTGCAGTTTAAATGAAATGAAATTATTATAGTAATTTGACATATTTGCAGCTAAAATGATTTAGAAATAGATTTATTTACATTATTTATCTAATAACACAAAAATACCTAAATAATAATAATAGTAGTTACTGTCCCCAAAATAAACAAATAATGTTTTCATATGAGAAGTGAAATAGTTGTTGCCTCTTTATTGTTGAATTCAAAACATCAGTTATCTTATGTGCCAACTTGTAATCTCACCTTTAAATATATCTGGAGTATCTCGCGCTTAGAAATATCTTAAAATTTGAAGACGAGGGGGCATACATACATAAGATTGGCACGAATATACAAGAATAATATTACTTAATTGTAATTTCATTTAAAAATCATAAAATGAAATAATTAATATAAATAAATAAATAAGTGAAAGGTTAGTAAATGTGCAAAAACATATTATAAGTGAAAGTGGCAATTTAAAATTATTTTACTAGCTTAAAATAACACCATTCCTACAATATATAAAGTATTTAATTATTCTATTTTCTACAAGTAGTAATATTGATTAGAAAGCTTTAATAATATTTTTAAAATCCTTACCCGTTGGATCTCCAGTTTGCACGATAAAACCTTTAATATTGCGGTGAAAAATGCAATTCTTGTAGTAGTCGCTAGCGCAAAGTGCAAGGAAATTCTAAACGAGAAAAGTACCATAAATAGTATTAAACTGTGCAGAAAAATTGTATACAACATATCGTTATTTCACTAAACTGCAGTAATAGTCAAATTAAAAAATATAATACATTTGTCAATTTATTAAATTAGTTTATTAAGTGAAAAAAATCACAATAAGAATTTATAACGTACATATTCGTACACTAAAATGACAGTAAAATTGGACAAAAAATCAATTAAAAAATAACCTCAGAACTAAATATATACATAAATATAGTACATATTACGATTTGTGCATAAACATAGCTATTTTTCTTGTCTTAGATTAAAATTGTGGTTTTAAGTAACTTTAAGAAACTGTACATACTTAACATTTCGGCGAAATGAGAGTTATTAAGAGGCAGGTTAAATAATTTTGAAAAATAATTAAACAAAGGAATACATATTCATAGAGAGAGAGGTGGAATCACACTATAAACAACTATTCACTATCTCTAATCATTATAAGTATAATTCAATATCCTTATGTATAGATAAACACAAACACACATAATAAAAACAATGCTGGATAATATAAATGGAAATCAATATAATCATATATACCAATACTTGCTGATGATACTTAAAATAATTAACAAGATTGTCGTTTTAATAAACAGACTGACTATGCGGCCAGTCAGGGACGGGGCGTAAAAATTAGCTGCAACACACTATTTTGCATTGGTGGAGTAAATTTGTATAGAAACTATAAAGCTGAAGTGGGAGCAATTTATGAGCCGCACTAGATAAACAACATCTCAAACTTCTAGGGCGTTGGCACACAATAATGAAAATCACAAAAACAAGACATTAAACTACGTGATACTAGGTTGTGAAATGAAGAAAAAAACTTATAAATATGAACAATTCCACCTCTAAAATATTAGAATACTGATATCTAATAAAGGTGAATAGAGTATATAGGTAGTACATTTCAAAAGTATATAGAAACACTGTTTAGTAAATATTAAACAACAAATTTTATATTCTACATTTAATTAGCTTTTGTAATTACCTCACATGCCAGTGGTGCCTGTTGGACAAATAATTCCAACTTGATATCCCCCAGGTCTGTGTGTAAAGTTACTGCCTATAAACAACAAAAATATTTATTTGAATGTAAAATAAGCAGAAAAATATTAACTTTAGACATTACAGTTCATCATAACCATAAACACCTCGTTGAAATAAATGCAATGTACATATTACACAAAATTACATAATGTAACCTATTTAACCATTTTGTAATTGCTAAAAAATCGATAGAAAGATCTTTAAGTGATTTTAAATAAATTAAGATCTAAGCAGACTATCAAAGTAAAAAATAAAATTTTCAAATGAAATGTCAGTTTCTAAATTTGTAAATCTAATGAAAGATATTATATAGTTATTCATTGCAATGCATATAACTACCATTTATACTATTATAACATATAAATCTAAAGTTATAAAATATACACCAAAACACAATTTCATTAATAACTCCATAAACATGTTATTTTATGATTATTTGTGCAGGGTTGATACAGGATTTAGGTAAAGTCCATTAAGGACTTTGGAATATTTTAAAGGACATATATTAATATTTCATATAAAACAAAATACATGTTGGTCCTATTTTTAAATAGCTCTATATTGTTTACAAAACAAGTATGTGAAATATAGATATTATAGTTGCTCATGATTATGCGAGCCATAATGAGCCATAATAAACTCATGTTGCAATGGAAGTCTTAGTTTCATCAAGTGCTTGGATATTTTAATAAGAGAAAGTACATAAATGTTTTATGTTAGTATGATTACAGTAATACTATACGAGATATAGTAATGGGTCTGTATGAAAATGCAGGAATATATTATATTTACATTAGGTATTTTTTATAATTTTCAAATCACTGTGTTACATGCAGTAGACAATGTTTTATTTTAAATTAGAGTATCGCAAATCAAATTACTATAACAAATGTATAACAACAAAGTAACACATACAGAGTTACACTACAGCCATAATAAACTCATGTTGCAATGGAAGTCTTAGTTTCATCAAGTGCTTGGATATTTTAACAATTAGATCTCTCAAAGCCTTTAATTGCACTAATTGGTTTTTAGCCTTTTTGTACTGAAGAACATTTGTCACATAAATTGTCTATTTATTTTTAAAGCTGTTCTATTTTAAAATTCCACCTCATTTTCTTTGTCTTGAACTGAGAAATATCTTCTAATAATAATTTTCATTATTATAATAATCTTCATCCAATAATAAAATGAACACTTTTTAATAAGAAGATTTATTAAATAAAAAGGTATAAAACTGATAGTTTTTGGTCATACCAGTCCTGTAACATGCTTACTACAAACAACAATTAATTATTCTTTTCACTAAAACATCTGAAAATAAAAAATATTCAGCATTAAAAAACATTAAAGGACCTCTTATTAAATTTAAGTACTTTCTAAGGACCTAGTAAAATTAAGGACCTGTATCAACCCTGTTAGTGGTCTTCAACAATTTCTTATATAGAAAAAATGTTTGCTTAAATTGTATTTCTTCTAATTTATCTAAACAAACTAGACTACAAAATAAGTGCTAAGTAATGAATCATTAAATAGTTTAGGTTAATCGATAGACATTGGAATATATGCAGTATGAAACAATTCATTAATCAACAATGAATGATAAAATCAAATTGTATTTTAATATTAGAGTAAATAATAACACTACATAGAATATAAAATTAGTCTATAACTTGGTAATGGAACTATTTGATTCTCAATAAAATATAAAATAGAGCACACGTTTTCAAATCAAAGATATGATTTTAAACATAACAACAAAATAGAAGTATTCAATTAAAAACCAATATGATTATATGACATACCTATTTAATTATCCATAAATGAAAAATATACACATTTCATATAAATTTAATAAATATCACAAATAAGACTAATATCAACGTTATGAAAGTAGAAATCAAACTCAAAATCATTTTCTTAGAATAGGAAATATAAAAAAAACTAAAAATATATGAATATTTTGTGTATTTTCCTAATATAAACAATTAATACAAGTATGTGACTATTATCATATAATGACAATGTTAGTAAATATAAAAAAGACTAGGAGGATCAATAATACAAAACAAAGAAGTGGAATCAAATTTGTGTAAACGTTCTTAAAGAGGCACAATTTGGAATATATGGTGGTATGTATGAAGTCTTGATGTTTATGCAGTGTAAATGTAAAGCAATATGTATTTGTCAAAAATTATTCGTAAACTTAAAAAAAAATTGCTATGTAAACAAATATATTTTAAATTGTAATAATAAAAGATATAATTTATTAAAACTATATTAATTATAATGTCGAGATACAGTGTTATACTGGCAAATTGGCATAATTAAAAATATACCGATTCATTCAGAATATTAGAACTTTTGAAAAAATATATATAAGTCTACGCATAATATATAAACTAAACAGTAAATCTCCTTGCAATAAGGCACAGGATAAACCTTTCATGGAATACTATTGTTATTACATTAAGTAATGAAGAAATGAAGATCACAAGTTACTAAAAACACATACTATAATAAAGTATTAAAGGAAACACAAAAATAAATTATGTGTACCACATATTGAGAAAAAAATCTAAGAGATTATAATTATGGACAACAAAATAGTAAAAGGTTTTAGTTAAACTATATTGAAGAAAGTAAAAGAGGAATACAAAACTGATTTGGTCCCTGGATATCACTTTAAAAAGTGATGTGATTATTCAGGTCGATAGCCATAGATAAAGGGAAGACCCGTTCCAACTTCGCGTTGGTAATCGACATAGCTCTCCCCGAAAAAGCTGACCAACGCCTCTTCCTCCTCGATAATTCGTTCCCGGAAGAAGATCCAAGAGGCAATTGTGAAGCCAACACTGCATACGGGGTTCACGAGGAGAATTTGAGTCCCCACACTCCACAAAAACCAACCTACATAAGAGGGGTGCCGGAACCAAGCGTAAACCCCGTGGCGAACAAGGGTGTGCCCGCGCTGTTTCGTGCGCTGAACGTAGTGATTGAAGTTGGACTGAGCTGTTGTCATGGCAGTTTTCCTCAAAACCTCGCCAACTAGACAAAGAGCCACACCAGCCAGGGAGAGTTGACCGAACCGCTTCCAGTGGATGGGTAGAAGCCACTCTTCGAGCCAATATTCAACCCAGCTGGCCACCGCGGCGATAATGTACTCGTTGCTGTGCGTTAACATGAAAGAGCCAAGGTTGACACTGACCGGATTGCTCACAGCTGTGACATAGTACTCAGACCAATGGAAAGTGGTTAGTAGAATCATGTAGCAGCCAAAGCGCCAGTAAACGGTGTGCATGACAACAGCGGAGCCCAGAGCAGCAACAACACCCAATCCAAATGCGCGTGTCCCAATGGCGAGGTAGTCCGGATAGCGGGAGAGAGGCAGAAGTGCAGCACATGCACCCATGAGAGAGGCAGCAAAGAGGAGGAGAAGGCAGAAGCGCGGGAGGAATGTGTCTAGAGTGTCGACAGTCCAGGGAAGATGGGACGAGACCCATGAGGGAATCAGAAAGGAGAGCATATCAAAGGGGAGGAGGAGGCCTCCGAGGAGGAAGGCATGCAAAGCCACACGAGCCTCATCCAAGTGGGAGATGTACCGTTGAAGAGATCTGGAAGGCATGGTACTGCCACTCTGTCTGCAACACAATAGTATAGCGGAATAGAGTAATTTTATTGCAAGGGGTTTATGACAGAGAGGTCTAATTAACCAGTACCACTGCAATTATTAATAAGTATTTTTCAAATATAAGCTTTATCATGTGGATAAAATATTGACCTAAATCAAATATAGCCGAAAAACTATATATATAACTTTAAGAATTAAATATTTCACGTATTCAGAAAAAATGTGAAACAGGGTGCAACATAATATGTAACTTAATTCAGAAAAACAAGAGCAGTAAAAAGAGGCATACATATATTTGTCTTGAGAAAAACTGATGCTATATGATTGGGATGTGCAGACCTGAAAAATGTATCTAAATAAATAGTCATTTTTATTAAATATAATCATTTATGTATTTTAATACATTTTAAAAAATACAAAAAAAACAGCTATATAAATAGCTTACTTTTGTTTGTTCTCCATGTGATTTAATAAAAGCATAATTAGAAAAACACAATATTATTCGTTAATTATCTATTTAACTTTCTGAATACGTTCTAATTATCATATGATATATATAATAAGATGTGATAACATTTAAAGTATTGAATCTAAATGTTAAGTGAATAGTAGAATTCAAACTATGAAAGTAATAAATTAATTTTATCAATAACTCTATCTATATTTGAAGTACACTACTGATATGTTACAAACAATTAGTTCAAATCACAGAAACAACTGTATTTTTGTTTTTTCCTCCCTAGAACGAACATACCCTATCTCACATTATACATTATAACGGCACTATCTAATATCTGAATGTCTAACCATCTAGATAGGCTGTGATTCGCTTTACGGAATAGATTCTTTCAATGGAAAATGGAGGAAAGCAGTGGTAGGGAAATCAGGATACACCTTTTAATTGTAAGTAATTATCCAAAATGACACATTTTTTTAAAGGTTTTCACCTAAGTGTGAAGAAACAGTATTTGCTGCATGCATACTTCAAGAGGTGACGTTATACATTTAACTGTTATGAATAACGTTGTTTTATGACACGCTAAATAAATCATCTGAAAACTATTTCAAAATACAAACATTTTTATCAGTAAGAATAAAATTCGTCGACAAATCTGTATGTTAAAGATAAGACGGAAATCCCAATACATACCAGCTAATAAAAGACTGCTCGTTGCCATCGCTATTTATAGAATAGATGTTCATTCTAGAGAGAAAAAATACAGTCAATTTCTATGGTTCAAATATATTATATAGAAGGCATATAATAAAAATATAGTAATACGAAAAATCAGATTAAGCAAAAAAAGTTTTAAAACTAGGTGTATAAAACACATGCAGCTATTAAAATATATAAAATTTCCACTAAAGAAAAAAGTTAATACGACTGAAAAAGAGCATTTTATATATAAATAACATAGGCATACTTTTAAATATCTATTAGGTAAAAAGTAAATAAAAACGATAACAAAACTTAAAATTTTGTTCAGCATGCATAACAAGAATATCGAAAGACATAAAGGATGACGGTACAATAAACAAATTGCAGATTTAAAAAATTAGTTTGCATGATATACAGAACATATTATTACATGCATACATTATCATAATTTGTCACTAGAGAATAGTACCTAAATGTATAATAATATGAAGTGTACATGTTCTGCAATGTGTTTGCATTACAATTTTGGTTGTATCAGTTTGGGGATGTAAAAATTCTAAGTTATTTGTATAATAAGCTGAATAAATGGTATATTTTACGTTAAGTCAGTATTACCAAACTATCCTTCGACATTACTCACTAAATGTAATACAGTAGAATTCGCCTATAACGACTTCGTCTATAGGGTCAGTTTGCCTATAACAACACCTTTGGCTATGTCCCTGCAGAATTCCTATATAATATATACAGATAA
>JAYRBW010003897.1:0-35341 GCA_036023295.1 Invenusta paracnida | reverse complement strand
TGTACTCTACACTTAATGTACTCTACACTTAATGTACTCTACACTTAATGTACTCTACACTTAATGTACTCTACACTTAATGTACTCTACACTCTATTGTACTCTACACTTAATGTATTCTACACTTAATGTACTCTACACTTAATGTACTCTACACTTAATGTACTCTACACTTAATGTACTCTACACTTGCCGTGTTACATACTAGCTAATTCGTACTATTCCTTTTAATTCCTCTACGTATGTCTTACGTACAATTCGACTATCTTCGAAGTTGTTTTCATATCTTTTTCACAATATTTAGTTAGATTATGTTAAATTTTTAAATAAAAAATAGTCTTAAAATGCGTTTATTTTCTAAGTTTGCTGCCTACGTATCGTATTTTTACGGTCAGTATGTTATATGTTATGTATAATTTGAGAGTATAAGTACGTAAAATAAAACATTATAACATGAATATTTTAAACAATCTAAAATGTATAAGCAATTCGTTTTAAGCGTTTTTACAATTTTTAGAAAGAAAAGTTAATTTTGCAAGAAGCAATGTGACCATATGATAATATAAAATCATATATTTGGCAACTTTCGTGTATCTTAGGAATAATAATGTTTTATATGTGTTTTAGTAAATTCGGAAGTAACTAAATCATTTTATGCGTCTAAAAATATTGTAAATATTTATACCAGAATTAAGACATGGTTTTTAAATTTACAAATATCATGAGAATAAAGAGTATCACTAAAGATAGACTCACATCTAAATAATTGATATAACATTTAACGCCAAGTATATACACACACCTATACATATATATGTAGATACACTATAGTGATAGCAACATCAGTTATATTACTTTATTAAAATTTACATCTTAACCATAGATTTATAAAGTCTACAACATTATAAATACTGGTAATACATATTGTAATGTATGTTCTTAACTGTTCTATTATTTTATATTTGTATATGCTATTATGATTCTAAAATATGTTCAAAGATCAAAATATGATTATAGAGAATAAATGTGTGAAACCATAAATTAAAGACTATCTACTATGTTGCAGCTGCTTTATTAATTATTAAACGTTATCTTTAATCTTTTAATCTGGAATGGGGTCATTTGATCAGTTTCAATTTTTACTGTAAAAAATAATCATTAGTCATTTTCCCGAGGATTCTAATATATAATTCAGTAATGTTAGCAACCACACAATTTATGATTCTAGTTTTCCTCAGTGCTTTCGCTCTATTCAAAGTCCTTTATTTCAACTACTTTGCCCCTGTTATATTACAATATGAAAATACCGTTTTCTGTCTTGTATTTTTACATATATGTACAGAAGAAAATTCCATTGACCATCAATGTACTTCGATTTCTAATTTGTTTCTATAATTTACCAACGAGTTTTCAGCTAGAAGCTAGAGTGGATGTCGGCAATGTCCAAGTTATTCAAGGAGATTTCTAATTGTACATACCAGAGTACAAATTCAGTACACTAAAACTATTTTACGAGGTTCTTATTACTAATTCATGTTAGTAGGTAAATTGATACACTCTAGTCATTAGTTTTAGAGCAAATTCTATGTACAATTGTAGAGATATAGTTATTTACAATTCCAATGAATTTAAACATAAAGCAGATGCAAAACAATTTCCTATAGTGAAAACAAGTTTTATAAATGCAGAAATGTGTACGATCATTTTGAAATCGCAATATTTCCCATTTTTAGATACCAAGTGGAATTTTTTGTCTACACATACATATTTTAATGAAAATTATATTATTAAAGTTTGACGAACACAGCAAATACATATTTTCATTAAACAGAAGGAAGTTTATGGTAAGAAAAAAGCATATATATGTATGACGGTTTTTTTAATTTCTCTAAAAATGTATGTGCAACTGATATTAAAAAGTTGCATTACATTTTAATAATAACTAAATGTAATATATGTAGAGTGAAATAATTTGTTTTAAATTTTAATAGAAAAATATAATTTTGATCAATTTATGTTTATATTATCAGAATATTGATTTTTTTATAACAATAGAATTTCTTAGATATTTGTTCATTGATTAAGATTTATATAGATATTAATAATCAAGTAATCATGTTCAGTTCTTTCTAAGACTTAATAAAATTATCATGTTGAATAATTTATGTTTCACATAGTATTTATAGCTAACAGATTTAATATAAACAAAAATTAATAACATTTCAATTAGATACTTCGCATTGGTTAAACATTTATTTGAATCCATTCTAAAAATATAAAAAAGATTTAAATTTTGTAGCTAATCTTAAATAATTATTCGTATCAATTTTAGGATTTTATGGTATACACAACTTGTTCAGACAGACTTTTCTATCTGTCAATAATTTGCATCATTCAACAATGTCTTTTATAGCTTTAAATATGGATATTTTTGAATGTTTAATATACACGAAATTTTGTCCAGTTTGTTCCTCTTTTCTGTATAAATATACCGCATAATGTATTACAGTTACCCATTAGTCACTGATATATTCATATTTTATATAAAACTATTTTTAAACTTAAAAAAATAATATATATATAATAAAATATTTTAGGCTTCACTTGATTGCTTCAGTTATACTACAAAGAAATCACTTTGCATTTTAATAAAGGCATATTTGTCGCAAGTGATATAAATATAATATTTGGTCAGAGGATAATTTATATGTATAAAACTAAATGCCTTTCAAATTAGCATAACTCTAAAGTAAAAATAAACATTTTGAACAACTTTCAGTCATTTTTCTTGGCACATAACAGATAAAAGATTGCGAAAACTAGCCAAACCTCAACTAAATTGTTATATGCAATACTAACATAATGGATGCATGGACTTTTTTGTTTTCCATTTTGTACATTTGCATACGAATATAACTTGTAAGTTATGCATTTTATGTAGGTTATATTCATATATCATGTTTTATAATGCATGCTTCAGACATCAAACGTTCCTTTGTTTCGAGATAAAGTTTTCTTCGTGTGATCCTTCATTTACATTTTGATTAATTATACGATTTAATTGCATTCAACAGTTCAGTATATATTTTTTTGGACAGTATATATTTATTTTGTAAATATATGAGCATTTTGTATAATATAAATGTATAATACTTAATCTTTTAATATATAGAAACAATTACATTACAAAATCTACGTTTTAAATTCATAACATGATTAAATATCGTTTTATAAAAGTAAATCGGTTTTCGGGAATACATACCTTTATTATCATCAATTTTTTCTTATATATACAATTTCTTCCTCGTATCGCTAATCTCTCCGACTTAAACTCAATCTAAACACAAAAACTGATTTGTGAACGTTTGATATGAGTACAAATATGTGATTAACTTGTTTGTGTATGTTATGAAAAATATTCTGTTCTTAGCTTTTCATTCTAAGATTTCTTTATATTTATAATTTCATAAGCGTTCTAAAAATACATAAATAGGTATTTTGAAAATTTTATTTTTGTCGCCATCTTCTCTGTATAAATTGCACAGTTCAAAGGCTTGTTGAAAGTCAACGACAAATGAGTTCGTTCAATTCTAGTAGATATTGTTCTTTGAATTCTAAGATGATTACATTTAATTCATTCCTGTTTTCAGTTTTCAAGCATCTATCCACTATGACCTTGAGAAACCATGTCACAGTTCTAATGTCTCTTTTTTCTAATTACTATGGAGACAACCAATAGGTGATTTTATTTATTTCAGTTTATTATTGTCATTTGTAGACACATGATAGAAATAATGCTTCAGCATCTGATGAAAAATCAAATTTGTTGGGTTCGGATTTAAATGAGAATGAATTTGAAGACAAACAGTTTATTAGAATATATATGTGCTAAATATGTACATATATTATTTATTATAAGTGAAAACAGTAATGTGCGGATGATCCTATGTTTCAATATTATTGATAAAGTTGCAGAGGCTCCTTAATTGTCCGTTCGTTTTGATTGACACAGCTTGGAAAGTGTTCTTACAGGGCAGTTGTTTAAATAACTATACATTAAATTAAATATAAACTTATATGGATATTTACATTCTTTTATGCTATATTTTAATTATAAATGTTATTCGTATTTTTATTATTACAACTGTTAGAAAATGAATGAAAAATAGTAATTATTAAATTAAAGGAGCACAATCTTTAATGTCATGTTATATTTATTTTGAATTAATATTGTAAATCTATTATTAACATGAAGCACTGAAATACTAATTATACATAACTATTTAAAAAAAATGCTAACATCTGATGCACTTATTTTTAGCAATGAATCAAACTTACATTCTCGATAAATAGCTATTTGATATTTATTAAAGCTTCTTACTTTTTTATTAACTTAACAAATACATAAATATATGTATAATTTTAATTTTAATTTTACTAGAATTCTATAACATCATGTTTATATGTGTGTATTGTATAATGCTATATTATATATATTGTTATAGACACTGCATATCGTCTAATAACAGTATGTATTTTGCTTTTCTTTTAACGAGCACATTCGTATCTATGCATTGCCTTACGTATCTTTATAGTATAGCTATACCTAAATACTTACACGTAAAAATATAACGCATTTTAATAAAAGAAATTCGTGCTAACTAGAAATATATGTTTTGTAAGTAATATGTATCTATGTGGTGTAAGCTGAAATAAATACCTCTTTTAATTACCAGGCCAAAAGAATTTCCGGTAGCTTATTCTATTTATTTGATATTACTTTGCTTCGTGGAAAGTGGCACAAATGAAAACTTAGCCGAAAAAAATGTATCTGCAGTATGTTTATGGGTGGCCTAATTACATGCTATTAGTGAATCTTTTAGGATACAACATACATTGCATATTTTATACTAATGGATTTACTAAGTATACCGAATATTTCATTTATTATATATATGTGAAGTATCTACTTTTTAAACTACTATTTTGATTACATGTAGGCTTTTCTAGCTTCATATAATATGTTTAACTAGAGACAATTAAAATTGGAGATGACGTGTAGAATTATCAAAGAATAAAAAAATACACATCTTAAAACAAATGTAAATTTATAGGATATTAGAATACACACTAGAGAATTTTAACATAATCATAACACTAACGCCCTAGGTAACTGCTTACATTATTTCGATTTTATCAAGTATAATATATAGATTAATTATTATATTAACAACAAATTTCGCTTTTTGCAATATTTTAATTAATACATATTTTGAATAATGGTTGATATGCGATACTTTAATTAATTAATTAATTAACATGATAACTGATCACTTGTTTGGTTTCTAATACTATATTAAGTAATAATAGGTATCAAATTGACTAAGTTGTTATTTTTATAGTATGGTATCGACATTAGTTTACCGTAAAATTCCCAATAATTAAATAAATAAACATGAACCGTAATTCCCACTTTCCAACATACACTTTTCTGTTCCTATCAGCCAATAGAAATCAACATATAAAAGTATATCCTCCAATTATATACAAAGTAAACCGCAAATTAGGAGACTGCTAGCGGATAAGACAGATATTTCTGTCTGATAGTAAGAATGACTTTATTTGTTACTGCTCATTCATCTTCTCAATTTCATCTTCTTTGAAAACTATTCATATCCGTACAGAAGTCAGTTCAAGTGACCTCTTAGTGACATTAATTGCAGTATATGTAATTATTGTTAAAAACTTATTTAACTAATATATACAATTGCATCGAATTCTGTGTTCCATCGCTTACTACCCAAGACTGTTTCAAGCAAAATAATATATTGTCAGTTATTCGGCTAATAAGGTAAGACGTCTTGATTTCTTAGTGTTTATTAAAAGTTGTAATTAATTACTTCATCTCCATTTATAGAATTCGTCATTCTAGTTGCTCGATATACATATTCATAAAAATCGTATCATTAAATGTGTTATTAAATTTATTTTTATAATATAATTTTATTAAAGTTAAGAGAATTTTATCAATATTATCATTAAAAATATTTGTTTAAACTAATTATTATAGTATTCCTTTAAAAAGTTCGTTTTTAATAATAGCAGTGTATATAAACCATTTACTTACTAAGTCACATTGTATAGATAAATAAATTAAAATGTTTGGTAATGGAACCAAAGAGTTAATAAAGTCTGTCACACTGTTTCCCATTCAACATAGTTACCATTATCTTCAATTATGATCTCCAGATGACTTCTGAAAGCTTCAAACTCTTTGTTAAACTTATTTGCATTGAAGGATTGTAAAAAAAATAAGCTAGCATCGGCAATGAGATTCGTATTGAAATTTTGTCCATGCATGAATCCTTCTTAATTCCAAAACACATCATGTTTGTCAAGTGTTCTATCATGTCCATTAGATTGTTGTCTGGGGAATAAATAGGCAGGTCGCTTCAATAGCATAACATTTTTTTGTTCCAGCCAGTTGCGAACAAGTATGGCTACGTGGGATCTGACATCGTAAAACTGTGAAATAATTTGTCAGGCTGAAACTATGGCGCTAGAAATTTAGTCATCATGTTTTCCAAAAACAAAATTTAGCTTTCCGGATTTATCGAACCATCATAATATAAAATTTCATAGTAGCAAAGGAATTTGGGAACATTTGATAACCCACAATGCAGAGACATTTTTTTATCTGGAATGGCCAGCCAAGGACAGTTGAGCAAAGTATTCCCTTCTCATCGATCACACGACTGTATTTTCATTTGCTCCTCTCTTTGCATACTTCCTCAACATCTTTCATGAACACTCGACTGTCTTTTTTATGAGTAGAGTAAGAGCATGTGGTATCTATCAACAGGATATAGGGTCTTTTGTTGTAACTTGTTTATTAAATTCCTGTAAACTGGAGACTCCTCAATGTCGCCGTTGTTCCAAAGCTACAGCAGATAGTCTTGAATTAGCTTTGATGGTTCCCTAGCAGTATTGACATTATCATCGCCTGTGCTTGTTCTAGGCCTTCTTGATACAACTTGTCTTTGTGTCTCTTCCAGACTATCGTCAAACTCCTTCATATTCTGTTGAACCTTCCTAGGCTTACCATCTTTTCTTTACCCCAGTTCTTAACAAAAACTCGATGAATTGTAGTTTTATATCTATATATATATATAGAATTTAAATTTAAATTTAAACAAAATAAATGTTGTCATATATATTTACAACGAAGTTTTCTTAAGAACTCTAAATGACAAATTATTTAAAAATGTAAATGATTTTTAAAAGTATTTAAATTATTCTTAAATGTTTAAAAGCCAAATTTTTTATTCAAAATTAAAATATATTACGACTGAATCTGGATAAAATATTATAGAAACACACAAAATTATATATTTTAATGTACACCGAAAGATCAAATGGTAACTTATTAAATGAAATGTATTGAAATGATGGTGCAAAAATATTGATCACTATATAGTAATGCGTTAAGTTATCGAATTTTCGTTTATTGGAAAGTGTGTCTGACTATATTTTATGTTTTAAACTTATTAAGCCAGCATTAAACATAATGTTTAAATTATGTAGACTGAAGCAGATTAAGGGAAATTCAAAACACGATTTAAAGATAAACCAAAAACATATAAAATTCAAATATGTGATACTTAATTAATATTATAGTTATTAAAATATATATAGACTGTAACTATAAAAATACATTTTTAAATTGAAAAATCAATAAAAAACTCTCTAAATTACATAGCTTGTTAATGATAAAATTAAAATTTTAAACAAAAACGTCCCAAATATTAAAGTCAATAAATTAATTCAAACACAAAATATTAATATACTTTTAAAGATACGTAGTTAAATCATTGACAAAATTGTCATAGTATCAAAACGTCTTAAAATGGGGCTCATTTCATTGAACTATTTCAAATTCAAATTCAAAATATTAAACAGTTTCATCAAAGTTACGATCAAACTTAGAACTTAATAATATTAGTTATCGCAAGTATAACATTTTAATTTTAAGTTAATCATAGCTTGGACAAAAATCTAAATTTTACAAAACATTAAAATTGTAAGATTTGTCTTAACTTTTATGACATGGGGTCTTGATATTAAAAAATATAATATGTAGGTTAATGCCTGTGTATGATATTTACTCATGCAAACTCGAAAACACAAACATGAAGAGGACAAAAATATGTTTCTTAGCTATCTATACTTTCTACAAATAATATAAAGCAGTTAAATATGACAAAAATATCTCAAAACTTTAGTAATCGGTAATGTGATTAAATTTCAATGAATGAGAATTATTAATTTTTTAATACATAGTATGAGTTAAACGAGATTTTGTATATGTTAGTACTTTAGTTTACCTGTGAGTCTTTAATTATTGAAAATGAATTATTTTATAACGAGAAGTATCTAAAAATATTTCCTTATCAAATTGTTTTTTGAAATTGTTACATTTTGGTTTAATCGGAATGGCTTTCATATTAAAGTGTAATTTTTTGTCTCTAATTGTACGATTATTTTGTAATATATTTATAGGTCATCTTTTATTGATAAAAAGTCTCGACAATTCGGCCAAAATATAAATTTTAAGAGGAAAATTTATTTCTCAATGAAGCGTCAATACCATTCAAGACTGACGAAAACAAAATGAAATGAGTTATAAGAAAATTTGTTGAACGTTATTGACCTCTTTAGAAAGACACATGGATACCCATTTAAAGTTCAATTTAAGTTCATTTTACACGTGTCTTAAAGCAGCCCCCCCCCCTCCACAACGGTATGGATAAGGTTTACATAAATCTAATCTGTCTAAAGTATCTATGAATATTATATTTTGAATTGCACATTATGAAAGATCCATTTTAAGAACACGCTTATCGAAATAACAGTTATTCTCAATACTTTGCTCACATGTGTAGAAATATATGCATTAATTATAGCGTAACATCCTAAGACATTCAAATAAAACAACAAAATATTGGATATACCCAACAAGTAACTGGGCAGTTACATAGATAATTGGAAAATGTTTTTTAAATGCCTTCATTAATTCTAAAACATGTCGCTCCATCGAATCTTTCTCTTAAACGGTTGTGTTTTTATCTCTGATGCTGGTTTTCTTTCATTTTTAAATACACTCAAATATTGATTCATTTCTCTGCCGATTACAACAATTATTGGCTTTATATGCCTGTATAGGTGTGCGTATGGGTGAGTGTGTGTGTGTGTGTTTGTGTATGTATACCTAACCCTTTCAGCGTTAAGACATTTAGAAGTAAAAATGCCACCAGATTCAATATATTCTCCAAAGAAATTGTCCGAATCAAACTTTATTTTTTTAGTAAGATTAAAAGACAGGCCTACAATGAATGTATAGATTCTATTTTAAATTACTTTTTTAAAGGAACATTGAATATACAGACCAATATTTAAGTTAGAGGATAGTTTGGAGCATCCGGTTTTGAGTAGAAGACGGACACATAGTTTCAAAGAATTGTAAAAGCCTTTGTTTGTCAAGTATGACAGTATTTCTATAACTTTTTCAATAACTATATGTATATACACAGACAAACATATGCACTACTATAGTCCCTAAAATGTACAGAGCTTAATGGACATTGGCACTGGTGTGCCCAAATATATATATATATACATACATTGTATTTTACTATGAAATTATTATGTGTAAATATATCAAGTGAAAAGTCAGAGTTTAAAGTTAAAGGTACTTATGTTTTCTTCGAAATGTAATAGCTTAAAATTAAAAAAGCATTGTTAACTTGTAAATACAAACTAAAGCTAAAGATTCTTTAAAACTGAAGAGTTTAAATATATTTTTCGAAAAAATTAGCTTCATAACATTTTTCGTCTTACAGAATGACATATTGTTTTTATCATTGGTATTTATTGGAAGATAAAGACTAAACATGTGAAAAATATAAGAAACATATATATATATATACTTTAAACAAAAGCAAAACAAATATACCACAATAATAATTGTTACAATCGATTAACTATTTGGCATTTATTAATTTTTACATTGTCATAACTAATAGAGATTTCACAATTAAAAAATTTCACAATAAATTGCAGTCAAAAAATATTATTACAATTTTAAGTTTTAGTTAGATATTATTATTATATTTAAAATCGTAATGCATTTCATAAACTAAAAATATTCAGTGTAACGCATTTCATGTATTCATAAAGTTAAATTCTAAAGTAAATATATAATTTTTCGTTTTTTACTAAAATATTCAAAGTCGTATATTTTGTATTGCACATATTTAAGTACCACTTTAATATGATGAAACTGAATTAGAGTATGTCTCGATGTAGGCAAATTCTGGTTGATGATATACAATTATTAGTATACATATGTGTTATTATAATTTACTTCGAATTGTTTTATAAAGTGTCATTACATTTGTTGGAAACATCGCCTCCATTATCCGTTAATAATGCCTTGTATGCAAGAAAGATAATACTATGTTCACAGGTGGAGTTTATGCCTTACAGATGGTGCTTCAGTAAATATATACTCGCATAATACATAGATTGATAAAATCCGATTAGCATATTATATCCTCTATAACTTGTCATTCTGGATGTGATATTTTACGTAAATAATAATAAAAATGAAGAAGATTTCTCCATATTCAAAGGCATTCTATTTATCAAGTTATAGGACAAGTTTTAAAAATATTACACGGAAATTAAAATGAGTTCAATATACAATCATGTGCAATTACCTATATTTTTAAAATAATAAATAATAAATATTTTTATATTTTAACTAATAAAACAAAATTTGGTATTTCACTCTTTTTGACATGACTCATTAGAACACGAAGTATGAAAATGTTACGAAGTATATATATAAAGATGATATATTAATTACGAAAAATTGCAAACAATAGTATTAATATTACAAATACTATATATATCGCTAAATATAAAATAATTAGGAATATGTATAGAAAACATGAATATTCTTAATAAAAAACATATACTATTATAAAAGTATTTCATTTATATGTATGTGTTTTACTTTGATATATAACCTTTTCGACTATTTATAAATTAAATAACATTTCATTGAATATGTATATACATGTGTTATATGTACTTCTATGTAATGATAATAAAACGTTGGACCAAAATCCATTTATTATTTAGCTAACTGCAGAACCGCAAAAGTATGCAGTTTGAAGGTTTTTTCGAAAGTCTCCATTGGGATATATTAAATTAATTAATTTTTATTATACATAATATCATAATATTATATATTTATATATTATATATATATATTTATTCGATACTTATTATATCAATACATCCTTTTAACATTTATGAGGATATATTTCATCAGTAAATTTAACTCCCAACAAGTATAATAATATTTTGAACGATTTATCTAAATGATAGTTTATTATTTTGTTTCGTATAATTTTAATATAAGTTACATATGAGTACTTACAAATATAATACAGAATATATATATTATTTCTTGTACAACAATAAATAATTTAATATGTTATACTTAATAATATGTTAAAATAACATGAAAGCTGTCTATCTATACTAATATATTTCACATTATAGAACTATTCTGATAAAAGCTGCCCGCGCCAAAATGTTAATGAAGCTATACTTTTCAATGTACACAATATTTATACATCTAATCACTATTTTGGCATATACCATTATTAACCGAAAACGAAAATATGATTTCTGTTAGATTGTTGTCGAACGATCTGTTAAGACACCCATTTTTGATTTCCTTCCCCCCATATAACTTAAGCTATGTTACTGGTGCTTCCTAGAGCTTTAGAGCGGAACACAATTTGCATAAAATCCAAATATTCCGGCCTAATTATTTGTAATCCATCTTTCCATTCTTCCGCCATTTTTTAGAAAACAAAATAAGAAAACTGGCAGGAATGATAAGTTTGAACTCGTTCACTCTCTCTTTCTCTGTTATCGTAGTTGTAGATATTATTTATGATACAAAATGAATCTTTGGAGTGAAAATTCAGTAAAACAACAAAAACAACGCCAACAGCGCTAAGAAATACACAAATAAAATAAGTTAAAGAGAATACTCTGTTTGAGCAGATATCTTAAAATGGTTTCTACAGGAAAACCCTCTTTCTAGACAATAAACACACTCAACTTGCAAAAATCTTCTAAATATAGACAGATATGATTATAATCAGCGTTAAAAGTACAATTAACTAAGATATGGTGTCAATTTAGTGTACAGATACAAACACTTAAAAATATTAATCGTTAAAAATGTACTGCATTTGTGTTTAATTCTCACGGAAAAATGCTTACATTTGAATAAATTTTACATTTATACTTTTTGTAGTACTCTAATACAACAATTTGTATACCTAACATTATATTTTAATATTTTAAATATTTTATAAAAATAGAATGTATCGTATTATTAATAATTTAGTAAATAGATAATTTCAAAAAAATATTCGGGGAATTTTTCAAATCGATGTTAGGTTAATATTTATATTTGGATAACTGTGATTGAAGATCTTACATATAAAATTTGTAGATGCTTTATTTTGTTGTTATGAATTCCGATTTAGCACTTCTAAACTATTTAAATGGAAAAGTGTTCTTTGATGCCAGTAATTTAGCATTAATAAAACCAATGAATTGAAATGTTAAAATGTTAAAATGTTGAGGATTGTAATGTATAACATATTTGGTAAGTCAAATTCTTTTTTGAAGATGAATATATTGTAAATGTTTCATGTAATGCATAATTGATCACCATAACTAAATTCAGATAAATAAATATATGTATAAATAAAAAACACGTAAATTTCAGTTTTTCAATGCTATTGGTAGATTCTATATAAGTTTATCGCAATTTTCACAAAGAGAACTTCAAATTTAAAAATATATTTATATTCATTTACTCCGTATTTATAAATAAATGTTTAAATATGTCTAAAATCTTAATTAATTACCGACTTTATAAAGGTAAAGCTTTTTTTATTTAAAAATACCATTTTATTTTTAGTCTTGAAATTAAAGTAATTATATTTTATATTTGCAACTTTTTTTCTATCTAGGCTTCATCATTATTAGGTTATTTTATACAACACAAAAGTATGTATAGACCATATATATTTCAGTAGAGACTCGTAATAATAATATAAGGTCATATGATATACATCTAGGCTGGTATTTAGAAAAAATGCTTTAAAATTACATTATTTTAGCTATGGCAAAAAATAGTATTAGTTTTTATGGGGCACAAAACTTGACGTCATCCGAGAATTTAGTAAAAACCATTGCCTTATCTTCGTTAATTGAAATTTATTAGTTTGATAGTAGTATTCCAACTATAATTATTGGAAGCAATTAAGCAATTATCAAGAATTAAGTATAATGTTTCGTTAATATACGGAAGAGAGTAACCTACGAATATTATGCATCTTACTATATAAGGAATTATTTCTATATTTTATCGTTCAAATTCTACTTCAAATTAAATACTTCAAAACTACGCATTAAGCTATCAAATTAATTCAAAGTATAAGAGCTATCATGCATATTCTGTTAATTAAATTTTATGAATTACATTTATCTCCATAGATTTTCTGTCCAGGTCTTTCGTTCATGAATCTTGAAATTGCTTTTAATTATAAGTGATGGGATATAGCTTTATCAAATATACAAATTTAAAATACCAAGTTTTATTGAAGATGTAGTTTCTATATTGTCTAACATGGAAAAGATAACAAATTTATTTTAAAAGCTTATTAAATTAAATTTTATATAATGTTTTAATATATTATAGTGCGAGCATTTTGTTTATAAATATATAAATATATAATTTTAAATTATTATTTTTTCGATATATATTAAAATATTATACAATATAATAACTTAATTTTACATGCATTTAGGGAATAATTAATAGTTAAGTTAGATAACATTTGAATATATATGTATATTACTTGATAATATTTTTGTGGAATAAAAATGCATTTGTTAAGTCAAATAATTCAAAAATAAATAATTTTAAATGTAATAATTCGTATGAGTACACAATGTCATAAACGAGGTCTATGAAAGATTAAAATATTTAAGTAATTTAGATTGTCACAATTGCGCTGTGTAATGCATTTTTCATTAATAAATGTAATTTAAACGTAAGTTTTGATTTTATTCTACAAAAATATTATATACAAAAAAGTTGTAGAAACCAATATTAATTAATATAGTTGTTTTTTTGTTTTTTTGTTAGGTATTAAATAATTATTAAATTATTTTACTATTATATATATATATAATTAATCCCTATTCTGTTGTTATTAGTCGAAAAATCGATAAGGGATGAAAAATAATATGTGTAATGTTGTTGTTTCATTTAATCTTAATTCACATATATAGTGAACCAGTAGGCGTTATACATTCTTTAATAAAAGTGCAAAATGACATTATTAAAAAAATGACTTCTATAACAATTAAATTTTTCGTAGTAATTTGCTTTAAATAATTACATAATTTGACTGCATACGGACGAAATAATTAACAGCTAATTAGCCTACGAAAATACTGACTAACAAAAGTTTGTAAACATTTTATAGAGAGTTATATAGAAATGTAATTTTTAGTGGATTTTCTTTTTAAAAGTACGAGCAAATATGTTCCAAGAAGATTTCGAAGACCACAATTTCTCTAATATAATGTTCACTTTTCATTGAACACCCCTCTGCAGTAAACGCCTACACGTAGAAAGAAGAACCATTCTAGCGCCAACAACTATATTCCGCTTAGTGGAAATCAATCGAGGCAAGTAAACTTATTATTTGGTGAATCTTTTAGGTAGGGCTTATAACTGTAGAGAATTGGGCAATTAATCAAAATTAACAACGCGTAGTGATTAAGAATTTAGTAAGTAAATCTGAAATAACTACCTAATCAAGATTAAACTTTAAAAAGATACACATCCACATTTCAAATAAACAGTTTATTGTTATATCAAGAATTGGAATAATTTACTATTTATTAAATAACGAGATAAAAATGTTAAAATCACCGTTCATCTAAAGGGTACCATACCAAAATCCTATTGTTATAAAAAAGTTCTAATACTTTTTATTTACATTGTGCATATATTTGTTTAATTTAAACTTTATTAATTGAATAAAATAATAAAATATTATAAATGTAATCCATACAAAATTCATGTAATAACTTAATAATGTGATGGTATTGATAAAATTCCGATATAAACACATTATTTAAAACACACATAGCTATAGCTCATTTAATTTTTTTTTTATTTAACGAAATCAGAAATACTATAATTAATACTGGATACGATTGTATATAATACAAAAATTGTATTTTGTTGCATTTTTAGAAATATTGCAAATTATTGATTGATACTTTTTAACGCCCTTAAACAGATGGTATTCAATAGTTTTATACATTATAGAACGCTTTGTGGTGTATGTTAATTTAGGTGTATTTCCAATTGTAACAAAATAACATAACAAAAGTACACAAAAATATTATTAATAAAATACAAACCTCTAATTTAATGTACTTCCAGTTATTGCAATAAATAAATGCTTCACATTTAATGTCGGTAAAACAGGAGTAATATCTTACATTCTACAAACTTATTTACAAAATAAGGATAACGTTTATATATATATATATATATATATATTATTAATATGTATGCCCAGTTTTTAAAGGCAATATAAATGTTTAGCAACTGAAGACAAATGGTTTGGAAAATGTTACAAAATAGTATATACTAATTTATGAAAGGTTTGCAATTTTATTATACAAATTATTTGGAACTTATTCTGTAAAGACTTTCATCAAAATATAAAAAATATGTGAAGTAATTAAATTGTGTTTTGACACCTTTTGCATTAATAAAAGTATCACTTTTATAATTGTGTCAGTATTATAGTTTTAATATAAGAAGGCGTAAATGATAATTCCAAAACAATTATACAATACATAAAAATGTAAAAACTAATTTTAAAATTTATTCCTAGCAAATGTTATTGTCATATTATTAATTAATTTAATATTACAAATGACTCGATCGATCAAACGTTTTTTTTCACTGCCATCTTGATGTTCCTCATTTCCCCTTTCTGTTAAGAATGCAGAGATGCAAGAGTGTATCTTATATTCTCTCTAGATGTTGAGACATATTTCATTCCTTTTAAAATCTAACACCTTCATTTGACTTACTAAGAATTCAAATTCTATCCCACTTCAGTGTATATAATTACATCATCATGGTGGAAATAATTTGCACACAGGGAGCATATTAAATATGTATTATTAATTGAACAGGGAAGACAAACAAACTAAGAGCGCCAACACAATCATATTGCGGACAACCTATACAGGAAAAAAACTAAATTCCATGAAATCTTACGGTGGGATTTCTATTTTGCTGAATATTTATTTAACCATTCACTGCATTTCTTTCAATCTAGTTGTAAAAAAGTAACACACATGTACAGCGAAGTAAGTGAATTAAAAAAATGTTACTACGACTTATGCCTACTGAATCAAATTTTAATGTTAAATATTCCGAATAAATGATTGTGCCATTATGTAATCCGACGTTATATTACTTTAACAAATATCATTACATTTGACTGATGTTACGCTACAGTTTTATCGATTGAATAGGTAAATTTCCTGTTTTATTGATGGCGTTATATATATATATATATATCTGAAGTATGCCATCATTGAAATAAAATGGACTAAAATTATACAGTCTATAAAGTGAATTTGTACACAATAACAACGTACTTATTTTTGCCGTATATCATTTGACTTTTCAAAGCCTTCATTATTTAGGGACAATTTCTAAGGCCAGATTGTATAGAAACTTGAGGCTATTTGTCTTTTGGCAGTATTTTAGTGATGATCACACGTTCGATTCTTCCACCCAATACATCCCTTTTATGACACAGCTATGGGGAATCAGAGAGATCATTAAGAATCACTTAATTAACTCCAGTGCTTTGATTGCATTTCAGAGTTATAAAAAAATAAACTATACGGAGTAAAACGAAAATTATGAACAAAAGGATCACTAGTAATGGTCTACATCAGTCACACAAAAGAATTATAGTTCAATCAGAATTACTTCATAGTTTCAGAAGATTTTGTGAGCCTAATGGATCTTATGCAGTATTGATTTTTTACATAATTTAATTTATAGTTTTAGTTAAATTGATATCTAATATATACATTCAGTATTATCCATCTACAAGTAACAATATTTAAAACTAAGTGTATAAAACTCATTAAAATATTTATATATAAAACAGAAAAAACATGTTATTTAAATTAATACATCAGAAATAGTTAATTTCCAATATATTATTATTAATCTGTATGTATGTATGTATTCTAAATCTTCTCGCAAATACCAAGGCATTATTTTCTCGTTAGATTTAATATTAGAAATTTTGATAGCTAATGATATCTAAAAATGACTACTTAAATGAAGTATCACACCTTAAAGTTATCAATATATTATAATATTGTCATTTAGTGTATGTAAAATGTACGACAAATGGACCGCAAATAGGTCCTATTTGCAAGCGTGATGAACATTCAACGATTCAATAAAACATGAGGAAGTAAATATATTTATATGTAGAATTTATTTGGAGCGGAATTTATGATAACTTACACATATTGGACATGCTTTCCTGATGAATTTGAGGTGATAAATGTGTATAGATGGAAATATTTATACATACGAATATAATATACTCTATGGTATATTGTATGGATACGATTTATAAACTGTTTATGCATTTTATTTATTCCTATAATGAAAATAATGTTAATTACAATGCATTTATAGAAATAAAATATTACTCCTATTATAGGTACAGTAATTTATTTAGCATGCATATTATATGTCCACAATCTAGTTGAACAATCTATATATCACACCTATTTGGATAATAATTGACTGTATAGTTTAGTCTCAAATGGCCCGATAGCTTTGGGTGAGAAAAACCGTTTTCTATTTGCACGATTTTTTTTGTAGTTGTTATAGTTTAGAAAAATATGACCAAAGAAGTGACTTTGTTGCCCTGTAATTAATTTACATAAAGTAAGCCCTATAAACGAATATTTTAACTAAATATGATAAATCTGTGACTTCTCTATGCCTTAAAAATTACATATATGCCTATACCTATACTTGTTTCGGTTTTTGTGTTACTTGAAGAAATTTGAGTTTCTAAGTTATAAAATTACTGTCTTTGAAATCGTATAAAGAGTTTTATAAGTTACATAAAAAATGTAGTTCGTTTTAATCGATTATGGAAATAATTATAAACATTTTAAAGGACTTAATTTACTAAAAAAAGTGATGCATTTATTTTTAAAGTAAACAGATTTTTATTATAAGGATATGAAATTAATACTAGAATGACAATATCATGTTTTATTATAATTGATTTTGTATATTAATTATATAATTTAGTATGCGCCTCTGTGAAAGATATCAATTTCTTAGACACAACCTAATTGGAAAATAATCACTTATGCTATCAAAGGGTTCATAGGTACTTTTAAATTATTGGAAAATAATCTTAAGTCTTGAAACTAATTTACGATGAATATTTTATACTATTTACTTTATAGATACCTAATTGATATATATTTTATTGAAATGAAACGATTTGCAGTCGATAACATTTACAACATGATGCTTATGAAATCAATAAGAGTTGAAACTGTCTAATATTACTCTGTGGTATATGTATATTAAATAAAACAAATATTACTGTTTTTACAGTAACTATGTATAAAAAATTGAAAATCAATATTTGAGTAAAAATCATTATTTGTAGATCTCATTAAAAAATGTCAAGAGATATTAACCGCACTTAAGACTGTGTATTTTAAAAATAATAGGCAAGTTTAACACGCATGTAAATTATGCATTAATATGCAACCTTATAGAATGTAACATGAGCTGTGTGAGGAAATATGTTTTAAATATATAAATGAAGTACTGTACTTTATTTGACCATATAAGTATATGAAAACACAATTTGTTTTAGAGGACAATTATGTAAACTATTGTAGAAATGAATACTACATGATATTTCAAGTAATAAAATGTCTCAGTATTATGATGAATTAGATCAAATTCCTCAACAGCGGTGCATTCTAAAATGTATAATTTATTTATATTAGAAGTGACGACGACTACCCAATTGAATCTAATATATAAAACTCTTGAGGCTCAATGAAATAGTGAACAATGGAATTGTTAAAAATCCTATTATGCTAATCTAAAGACGGAATTGAAAAGGGAAAGCTGAATAAAAACCTAATTTGGTAAGATGCTGTGGAACACAATTTCGTTCTGAATAAACACTGTCAATACTTTTGAGATAGAAATGAGAAAATAATTATCAATTTGTGCGGTCCCTCGGTATTCTCTCTTTGAGACCGACGGTAATTTTTCTTTTATATCTTTACATTTTTTAAATAATTATTAGGAGTCACCGAATAGTATACATATGTACTTTAAAGAGATGCAGATTTATATTTACAATTCATTCTAAAAATGAGAAAATGAAAGATAATATGTGGATTTACAACACCTATATCTCAGAGAAAAAAACATTTTCGAACCTATTTTCTATAACCTTTAGAAAATTTCAATAATATTGATAAGAACATTTCAATTAACTAAAATTTAAAAATTAAGAAGGTTTGCTAACAAGCTATGTTTTTTTAATTGCAAAGCTGTATATGTTTGTACAATGAACAAAAATTGAGCAATATTTTTCAAATATATAAAGAATAATTAAGAAATACTTTGACTAATAATAAGTTTCATAAATCTGGAAAATTTAAGTTAAAACTTACTATATTGCAGCAGTACGTATATCGTATATCGTATATATAAATAGCTAAGTATTAATCACGTAACTACTTCCTCCAATAAGAAAACAACTTTTTCTTCAAATTTATATATATCCAATTATAATTTAGTTATATGGTACATTGAATGCATTGAATGTATCATATACGTCTTATTCGAATTAACTAGAATTGGTTACAACATTACAGAATAAATGTTATAAAACATCAATATGGATACCATTTTACAACATGTTTGCCCTATAAAAGGATTATTTTCTGATATCTGCTATTAATAATAAGTTGCTTAATAGTCTTCTCAGCTGGTCAGGTATTAACTGGGTAGTACAACGCTATATACTACAATAAATAAATATCCGTTTAACTTATTATTTTATGTTTCGTACACTACATATAGTATAATATTCACACATCATATTTTTAACTTAATAAAATTATCCAATATTGTTTATAGTAAAATGATGTTGTATATAGACTTAAGATGTATAAGAGTGGATGTGGAATGTACGGAATGTATGGACGAAACCTGTTATGTGCCATATCAAATTTCTCAGACTTCTCATATATAATTGAGTACCGAGTTTGACTAAGAAAGACTTTAAAGTGGATTTTGACATCCGACTTGTCAAGAATGGACGATCCGAAGTACAATAAGTTATTCTTCAGATAGGTTTAGTCTATAAATACATTAATGGTTAGGCCGATGATCTGAACTGGAAGGAGGGGGGGAGAGGGACCCTTCAATGCCCCTCTTTTGCATGTTTTCAGTGATTTTTAAATGAACAAATAGAGCAATATATGTATTATAAGCTTTTGTGACTTTTCCAAAAAGAATAGTTTACAACTTTTATAGATGTATTCATTATTTTGCATCTAAAGGAGTGATCACGTGATTACATCTTAAAAATGCACATTTTTTCTCAAAAAATGAGTAAAGCATTCTTTTAATGCATATTTTTCTCGAAATTGAAAATATTATGATTCAGGTTATATATTTATTTGATTAAAAAAATTATTTTTGCTGAAAATATATGTATATTTTTCGAATTTTTTATCATTTGATAGGAAAAGTTATCAATTGAAAATTATAATTATTTTATTTTGGTATTAATTACTCAGTTAACATTTTTTGTAGAATTCTTCCTGGAATTTTCTTTATAATATTTATTGAAAATTTTAGTCTATTTGCTTATAAAGCATTATATATATATACAATATACAAATATAGTAAAAATACATAATGTCAGTTAAATACAGCAAATAGTTATGCATTTATAACTCGTAGTTCTATGTATTATTTTTTATGTCTGTTAATGCTATATTATATTTAAGAAAACATGTTAAGTTATTCATTTCACCGCATTTGATGTTTATCCCGCGTGTAGATGAATCATTCATTTAATTCGCGTTAACAAATAGCAATTAATGTAAATAATATGACTGATCAGTTTTTCTAATAGTTTAGATATTACTATATATTACCTATTAGACACGTTAGGCATTCATGTTAAAAACAGAAATCGTATTAATTTTCATTAGTAATACCTGCTCATTTTGAAACTAAAAAAGCATGGTACATGTCTACCAACATACATTTCCGTTTAACAGTTTGTTTTAGATTATTATTTCCTTTAAATAGAATTTTAATTTTAATTATTGTTCGATAATTCTTTTTATGAATATCAATGATATCTAATGACTGTTAAATTGGATTTATTACATAACTATTAATAATTTCTAGTATATTAGTGAGCATTTCAAATTAGATATAATAATTCTAAATTACACAAAACAAATGCATTTGTGAAAAATAGTAAACAAATGGTTTTCTACTCATAAAAAATATATATATAAAGTGCATAAAGAGTAAAAGTCTTAATATATTACCTAAATAGAAGTATTTTGAAAAATATATTTTGAGTTAATGCCAATCACTCAATATTATTTAATATCTAAACATGATACGTTGCATCGCTGTAATATTTGATTACGGATTTCGTGTGCATTAGTGAAGTATTTAGCATATTATTTATAGTAATTAGTTTGATAATACCTACGTCTAAAAAACGGCATCCCTAAATATTAAAACCCTGTATAATTATTTACAAATTTTTTAAATATCTACAAGCGTTGATATGTTTTGTATATTTAGTCAATGTACTTTATTTTAATTAAAATATTTAAGATATATAATTTTTACTTTTTACTTTTCAACTATTAACAATATGTTTTATGTAAAAAATACTCTAAATGTATGCGCACATCTTAATTATTCATAAATTTTAAGATGCTTTTCAAACAATTTAGTCTAATTTATATTTACATTTACCCATAAGACACTGATACCTAATAAATATCATATAAAACAATCCAAGCGATAAATAATCGTTATAATTCTACATAAATAAAAGTTAAATAAAAAATACATGAGGAACTGAGTTTTGCGTAAAATGTATTGATATACCGATTTGAAGATATGTGACATGATGTACATTTTGAGGTAAGCATCATGCAGATATTTCATTGTGCATATGGCTTGCACGAGTGTATAACTGTTAGTATGTTTACTTATTTAAATCACGTTAAGATATTAAAGTGCCACCCGATCTTTCCGTTTTAGTCTATATCTTCTGCCAATTTCTATTTCTTTTTAAATTTGGGAGCATTTTCGTCTTCGCTAAATACTTACTATGAGAAAGGAGGAGGGGGGGAGGGGGGGGCATTGACTTCGACTTCTGTGCTATTCACGATACTCAATTGTGCACGTGAAGTTGCACCCATGGCATACAAACATGTATTGATTGCAGAGGGAAGAGAGATAAGAAAAGAAGAACTACTGTGCATGGCGGTATAACTCTTATCTGGGAGTGAAAAAATTGGAAGAAAAAAAATGGGTGAAGGCGAAATAAAAGTGAAGAAAAGGGAGGTGCACTGTTCAATTAGATAAAATAACCAGGCTATTATAATTTTGTAGACTCGTTTTGACTTTCTATCCTGTCTTCTCCTTTTTTTCTTTGCATTTCCTTTTCTTCCCTTGCAATCTGGATGTTTGGGGGCGGTGGTTGGCACTTTTCTGACTAATATTATCTACATATTACTGCATCTTCGGAATGGGATGAACTCAGATTTATTCCTGTTTGGCGGAAGATAGGCCGTTAGTGGCGACGGCGAAGCTGACGGTTTTAGATGACACGAGCGACAGTAATCTGGCAAAGGGCGTGTGCATCATTTACCTACTATTCATTCGAAGAAGCGAAACAATTACTAAGTTGGAGTGAGATAGAAGAGTTATGACAAATCGAAGGCAATATATATTATCATCACTGCCACCAGCACTACAATTCAAGATTATGTTCCCACAATGCTTGTGTGGCTTGCTGCTAGTATTTTCTATCTTTAATAATATCGATCTTTATCTCATTTATCCTATCAATACATTTTTTTCCTTTGCAATTGTATTTAAGATATTTTCTCATAAACTAAAATAGCAATACTTAAAGTGTTTAAAACATGTTTAAAATCGGACATGTTTAATGGCTTGGCATTAAATGGTCCGATTTGTCTCATTTTGTATACTAAGTAAGTATAGATCTGTATTTTAATTTGGCCTATTCAATATTTCAAACATCGTTTAGTATTATATTAAATTTCCATAATTAGATCATTATTACCAAAACTTATTTACAATATATAAATGCAAATGTTAATTCATTTGCTGCATTTTATTGCTACTAAGCTTTTCTATGATTCGGTTTAACTAATACGAGAAGGAGGAAAGTGAAAATCTTTCAGCACAAATAATATCTAAATGAAAACTTTCTTACAACTATGTACTTTAATTATTTTTACAATTTTATTTTAAAGTCTGACATAAATTAAATATTCGTATGTTTCAATGTTCTTCAGTTAATGACCTACTAATGGCTTTCCTACGATTAAAGATTAAGTTTTAATACTTTGAAAATTTCTCATCAATATTTGTATTGTACACTTCTAAAAAACCATTTCTCAATAAAGGATGAAGTCACTAGGTACCGGTTTATCTGTGTTTTATATTTTCGAGCTGTTAGTAGTAAGATTTAGTACAAGTATAAATTTGTCAATCAATCTTTAGTTTTGGCTTTTCACTTAACATAAATAATGTGAAGTACTGCTTATAAAATGGTTATAAGTTTTAGTCAGTTTATTTATCATACATTTTAATTATTTTATTTTATTTTTTTGAAATTGAACATGATGCTGAAAAATTTTTAAATGTTGAATATATATGTTATATTTATATAAATATACATATACATATAAATTATATAATACATATAAATGTAATATATAAATATGTGTGCTCTTAATGCAAAATCTCGGACAAATCGACACTTTTTTTAGCTATTAAACTTGTTTTCGACCCTTTTCGGATCTTCTATATTTTATAGAAGTCAATAAATGCACAGCTATAGTCAACACAGTACTAGTGCATGAAGGCTGATATTACTTTCGATATTATTAGATTTATTGTCTTTAAATATATTTTGTGCACTAACCGAATGTCCATTGTTTCTTATCTACAAATGTTAACTCAACTTTTTTTATACTAAGCCGCTATTTTATTGTTTTTTTCTTCGAAGCATAATGTATCATACATATTGAAATTGTATTTTGTTAAAATTTTCGTAATATGATAAATATTAAGATTTTGTTGTTTTGTTTCAATATTATCTGTTATTTAATTTTGTATTTTTTAATATTTTTAATTTAATGTGCATATAAAACATTATTATAATATGAATAAAAGTTTAGCATTTATAGCATTTATATCATAGATATTTGTTTCACTTTATATATATATACATAGATTGGCTATCTGACAAAACGGAGTAACAATTTTAACATATAAGATTGTTGTAAAAATGAACTATGCTTTTCTTTTTAGATTTATAATTGTCACGATAAAATATAATTGAAAAATACTATATTTACAAATTTTTATATATATTTGTTCTCTAAAATTGTGTAAATGAGTGAATATTCATATATCTTTAATTTTTTTAATGATATATTATTTTGACAACAATCGCAAAATGCACAATATTGTCAATGAAATTAGTTTAGACTACTATTCTATATATTGATTAATTTCTATATAAACATAATATATACTAATTAATTGAAAATAGAGATTAAAATACAGTGAAACTTTTCATTGAATTATTTAGGAAGGAGCAAGTAAATTTTTATAATTATTCAAGACATCTTAAAAAGCTTAAACTGTTAAAACATAACTAAAAGTAATTAGTTTTTTGTAATGAATAAGATTATTGCAATAATGGACAATTAAGATAAAATATAAATTCAAATAATACGACTAATATTTATAAATTAGAATAAGTAATACACATTAATAAACCCCGATGAAAATATTGCAATGATATTTATCCTTTTGTATTTAAAATATCAGGAAACACCATATCATATGTGATTTTCGAAATTCTTTAAAATTATATTTTGTAAATTTATTACAAATTATACCGGACGGTAAATATGCTAAAATCTTGATAAACTCCAACAAGTTCAAACAAATTTCAAAATGCGATTTTAGCGAAATGTACCTAGAGATGTGGAAATGATGATTGGGACTCAACAAAATTATTCGTATGTGTTCACAATTCAAATGTGTCATGAAATCAACTATTCTGAAGCCTCGCTTTGATAACTTGTTTTTAATTAACAACATTTTGGGGTTTATAAACTAGTGCAACGTACATAGTTTCATTTTCGTTAATTTAAATATGTTATCATCAACTCCCTACACACTTACAAAAAATATAAATAATATATAGCAGCAGAATAACATTTTGAAATTATATTAGTATCGGTTATTATAGGTTATCATCAAAATAAAAACGTTTATATTATATATATTTATTTTTTAATCGATGAATATAATATTGGTAATGTGTTATATAATATTATATTATTGATATCTTGAGACATAATTCGACTAACTTTTAACTAAAGATTACCTTTGTAAAAGCTAATAATGTTCTATACACTATTTAAATATTAAGGAAATATCACATTTCATAACTCTTGATTTTAGCTCAAAAAACAAGATATTCAAATTACAACTGAACATAAATAATATTGTGAGCTGCAATCTCTTCTGTCAAACTGTCAAAATTCGGAAACTTTGTGATTTATAGACTACAAATTTTAGCACATGACAAATGAAAATGATAAATATATGTAACATGCTAATTGTGGATATAATTTTAATATCTCTGTGAAGATGTATAGAAGCGATTTAGACAGGTGAAAACCTATATTATTCAGGGTTTGTTGGTATATAATGACAAATCTCCTTATTTCATGACTGTGGGGATAAATAAGCTTTTGCAATAAAATTCTTCATCATATTCAAAACTACTCATCATCCACAAATCAAGTTATACCATTTGTCATTATATATATTTTTTCTTCTGTTTTATCAATGTTTGCAAAAGTATATATAACATTTCTAAACTTAGTCTAGCAGTTGTCTGCCACAATGGCTTTCTTTAATTGTGAAATATTTATCTAAATGCATTTTGTGAACTATATAGGCTTTTATTTTTAAGAGAGATTCATTTGTGTTACTAATAATATATATGATAAAATACAACATGAAACATATCAAATGACAATCTCAACAGATCTCAAAAACAGATAACGGTTCAAGAATTATAATCTTTATCGCTTACATTTAGATATAATCTTCATTTTCAATATAGGTATATATATATCGTAATTAAAACTGAAGTGGTGAAAAATTCGATTTTTCAAAATATAATTTATTTATATAGTTTCGAGAATAAATATCAAAGTCAAACAGTTTTAGAATATTTCACATTTATACAATAAAAACGATACTGTATTTAACAAAAGTCTTAACTTTAAAATCATGTATGCCGATTGATAAGTTATGAAGGCAATAGAAAATACATTTTAATTTTTATAGTTTCATAATAATGAATTATTGAATTCTGGTGACAAGCTCAGATATATTCAGTTCAAAGTGACAAATTTAAATATACTCTAATATTCATCGTTGACAGAAATATTTAGCACGTTAGTGAAAATTAGTTTCGTTAATTTTTTAATAATTTTAATTGGAAAACATCGTTAGGAGTTAAGAAAGATATGTAATCTCACTATTATCATGTACGTCTTGTCTTTACATTTAATCTGAAAGCATGTTTCAATGTTTCAATGTTTCCAGTATTTTTATAATTCTTGTGTGTGTAACTCAAGTTTGTTAAATTAGATTACTGGACAACACTATGCAATAGGATGTATTAAAAATTTGTATATATAGATATTCAAAAGTTACTTTCGTAATTATACAAATCAATAAAAAATATTTGAAAGAAAGCATTGATAACAAGTTTTGTAAACAATAAGTAAGCGTAATTTTAAAATACCGTTACGTATTTTATTGCTGCAGTAAGAACATTCTATACTCATAGAAAATGGATATTTTTCATTCAACGATGGTCGTTAAGTGTATTTAATTTTTTTATGCTGGTTAAATACTATTAAGTTAAATTAATCTGGTATTCATATTAGTGACAAAGAGATTATATTAAAAATGTTTTTTTTCAACAAAAATATTAGTAATATATTTAAACGTCTCTATGTTCTCTAAGTATAAATCCAAAATAATTAACTTTGTTCGGGTCATCCCACTTAAAGTTGTCCAAACAGTCTTTAACTAAAAGCACAGACGGTAAATTGTGCTATCTTTTAAGTTGTCTCTTTGTCATTATTGCACATTAAACAAAATCTATTATTATCATTTAATTTAATCTAATTTAATTTAATGAAAACTATTTAATAAAAGATTTATGAAAAAATACTAACCGGTTATAGAGTCTATCCATGCTTACATATATATCATTTATTTCATACAATATTTTTTATATTTTTATCGTCTTCTATAAATGTTTATCGTACACATTATAATATATAAGTTAAAAATATATAGATTTTCATTTCAAATTGTTAATAACATTTACTTGAGAAGGTACACACTAAAAATTGGCACAGAACTTATTTAACGGGTAAAGAGCTCCAAGCTGTTGTTTCATAAATGTATATTTAAACCAAAATATGTGCATATAAATACATAAATTATGTCTTTATGCAATATATCTTTATAAATACAATCTGCTTGACAAATGGGTTGGATTATCCCAAAAGACGGATAATCTTTTCCCGTTTAACGGCAAGTGTTTGAGCCTTACTGCGCAACACAGCTTGTAATAAATGGCAGGTTTTGGGGTTTACTTCGTGGGGTCATATAAGGTAAATAGATTCGTAAAACTGCAATAATAAAAAGTAAGGATCTCATAATTACAATGTCATATGCTAGAATAAATTATTTTTATAAAATAAAGGTAACACGATCGAGATAAGTATGTTCTGGTACACATAACATCGAACTAGTTATTAAAAAAAATGTAATAAAATATTGTCTTTCTTTTGATTGTTATAATACATGTAATGTAATGTATATATACAATTAATTGTATATACAATTTATTAATTTTAAGTCGTAAATACTTGAAGTACCTATTCACCTATCTAATATGCAATGAAAAAAATATTCAAATTTATTATTACTTCAGCTAAATATTTTAAAAGTTCAGCAAAAGGGGTAATATACTATTGTTTAAAAAAAAATTAGCTTACTAATGATAATACTCATTTAAATTTATGAAAATGATTTAGTTTTAATAAATAAGTCATAGTTGTTTTGATAGGTTTCATTTAGAAGACTTCTAAATGTTTCAAACTGCTCACCATTCGGTTACTAATAGACTGGTTACAATAATCTCAATTTGAAATTAAGTTTGTATATTCTATTCCAACTATATTAATCTATTTCAAACAGTAATACGTTCGAATAATTTGACTAATTCGACTAATTGGGAATTAATTGAAAAAAGTCTATCCATTAAAAGTATATCCAACACTTTTTGTGATTTTCTCATCCGTATTCCGGGGAAAATCACGCACTAAATGGTTTCAATGAATTTGGTGATCAATTTTTTCCGTAGTTTCGACCGGAAATATAGCTCTTATGTCAGTCAGTTTTTAACGGTCTAGACCTCATTTATCTATCTTTTTGCAGCTGTTTATATATAACCTAACCCAAATCACATTAAGAAATAATGTATATTAATTAATATAAAACTAAACTATATATGTGTATAAGCTTGGTGAACAGATGGCATAAATAAATCGAAAGTGCTTGATTAATCTCTGGTGATTTACAAAGTCATCGTAGAACTAACATACATTAATAATAATTGTATGTATACATAATATAGCGTTCGTATTTAATATTGAATGTATGTTGAACTTGGTTTCAATTAAAGTTATCTTTTGAGTACATATACATATACATATATATTTAGACAATTATTCAGAATAATTTTATATTCAAGTAAGGTCTAATATTCCACATAATGTCAGAGATAACCAAAAATTATACATAAAAAAGTAACATATATGCATAAAAATGAACATATATATTAAGCCAAAATAAATAATAACGCTTACTACAAAAAATAAGAGGTAGCTAAATTTTACATTATACACTGATATTTTGATTTAGGCGTTCCGCTCCTATGACAATGCATATAAGATTATTTTTTTATATATCTTAATTGTTTACTTGTATCAGTCTTTTTACGTAATGTCTCTATTTAACGACTGGTTTTAAAGTTGTCCTGCTGCATATCTGTAATTCTATTTTATTAATTATACTATCTGAATAATATGTAGGTACAGCTAAACTATAAGATGCCCAAATATATTGATTATTAAATCGCGATAAACTTACATACACATACATAAGGCATGTAATGTTCTTAAAAAGTAACACATAATTATTATTGATGATATACATAATAATGTACAGTATACATATATTGGGTATAATATTTAACGATGTGTTTTAGCACAAAGCCTACTTTACGAAGCGCAGGTTCAATAAACTTCTATACACATTGCTTGGTGCACTTTTATAATCGTCACAGCTGTATATTACCTTAATCCTTTTAACGTAAAAAGTAAAAAAAATCCACAATAACATATATAATATGTTATCGACATAATCACATAACCAACACAGTTGGGAATATGTTATATTATTTTGTTCTGTGCTTCACTATATTTATTTTCAATTATCGACAGCATCATTTTTCGTATAACTCAGGGTCAAACTATTTAAGTTACATCGTTTGGTTAGTTTTTAAGTAGATGTATATATACATATATACACAGCGTTTAGATACTGATAAAAGTAGAAAGATCAACAAACAAGCAAGCTTATTATGGTGAATATTACCGACACATATGAACACTTAACAACAGCGATAATTCCGTTTCCCTGGGGATAAAAGACGAGATAATCAATTAGTACATTTTTTTCAATTGTTGTCCGTATGAAAATCATAATAAATCAAACTGGCCAATTTAAAAAAATACCTACATACATATGTACTTCGCAGTAAACGGTTTTTGAGATGATTTTGCAGACATCTAGTTCTCAAAGTCTACTTTTTTTAAATTTATTTAAATGATTGGCAAAAGTATATACTAATTATTCATAAATAAATTAAAACTAATATTGAAAACACCATGTTGTAGACTTCCATAATATAGAATCATTTCTAATAACGAAATAAGTATAATTAGAATATCATATACATAAATAATTTAAATGTTGATAAACGAATGTAATACAAAAAACAAACATAATATAGCTTTTTCAATGATTCCAAAATTATTTATTACTAATTAGATAACTAAACAATATTATTATAGTTTTATAGTCAATATATATAATGTTATCATGTATGTATAACACACACACAAAACTTGAATAAATTTGGGACAAATGCAGTAATAAAAACAACTAAATAAATTCTAGCTTTTTATAGCTTGATAAAGCTGTAGAGTCTACTCTAATCCTAAACGTTTATATACATTAATAGTGACAGTGTATATATGTATGTATTAGTGTTGCGCTATAGAACGCTGTTAGAAAATTACTTTTATCCCTGAATTACCAGCGAAACAACTGATAAAATGTTTCAGAATCGTGACAGAATGACAAGAATATTTTAATTGTCGCGCTGTATCGATTACCTGTATTAATAGAACACTGACTGTTATGAGGTCAAGCATTATAATTGACAAGGTCACCGATTTTGCCTAAAAATTAAACTATGTATTTAGTAAAACGATTGTGTGGCTTCAGATTTTATTATAAAAATAATGTGTGTCAATACGAATCTCGTGTGATTGACTAGATATTAGTATAGTAAAAATGCAAAGGAAAAATATTTCAGAAGCTGCCAATGGCTGTCTGAATTATTTTATATTGATAAAACGAATAAGTATTAATTATTAAGTTATAATGATTCGAATAATTAGTTCAAATTTGATTTGAAAATAGTAATATTGTACTTTTTAAAAATGTGAATATTTTAAATGATTCAACAAATTTACTATTTTTGTATTTTATATATTCTACAATTTTTCATTAAAAATTAAATTCTCTATTATTAGCAAGTTTTGCTAGTTTCTTTTTTCTCGTTGTAATTTTTTGTAAAAACATTCATTATTACTAGAATGAGTTAAAATTAAAACGGTAATTATAATATTTCAATAATAACTTATGTTTCTTTTGTGTTACTCCTATAGGTATTCCAGGGAGCTTATAACCATTAATTGTGCTTCCCTGGAATCTTTTATTAGATATTCTGTAAATAATCATGTAATGATAACAATTTTAAACACGCCAACAACCTTACAATAATCAAGTTTAATAAAAATAACAGTATAGCTCTTATAAACCAAATAAGATATATATACCAACCTGAAAAAAATGAATATACTTATTTTTATATATTTCTGACAACACTAAATATTCATGCGATACAAGTAAGTGTTGTTCATGTTAAAATGCATTATTTTAATTTAATAGCATTATAAGTTTGCGAGATTTATTAAATAGTAAATATAATATCTAGTCGGAGTTATTGTAGAAAATTATGAAACTTGTCAGTTTTGATAAAAGAATTTCGTAATATTTTTGGGAAAAAATCAAAACAATAGAAAAATTTGGGCACGACTGTTCTGTGAGTGCTATACCAAATAGCTTTTTTAGTAATAGTGAATGAAAGATTCGTTTTTTTAACATAAAAACTCTAAATATGACGAACGTTATTGCATAATATACACTTGTACATATATCAGGTATTATATTTAGTTAATCAAATACTCGTGATTCCTTTAAGCTTATTTGATATTTATTCGCAAATGCTTTCGCTCATGGCAGTATACCTATAGTTATGAAATATTCATTTATTTTAACGCTAAAACTATTTTGAATGAACTAAAAAATGTACACATTAAATATATCTCTCATGAAATGTATTTCAATTTGTAATATTATATAAAATAAGACATATAAGTTGTAGGAAAGAATCAACGTTATAATTTTTTAATGAAAAGCATCATTAATTATATTATATTTTCAGATAAATAAAAAATTTACATAATTTTAAGATACTTTACGCATTTATCATCATCAAGTTCATCATCGTAAAATTTTCTAAAATAATTTTATTGACAAATTCATTGATGTTATAGAGATTAAGAAATGTTTGCATATTCTGTCTTTCTTTTTGAAAAAAAAAATCTTGTTTATGAAAAGTAATTTCACAATTCGCGTCACTGATTGACAGCAGGAATCTTATATTGATAATAATTTATATCTATATAGTTACACAGTTATGTACGCTATAAACACAAATATTGGCCTCTTAATAACGAAGTATATGTATTGCTGAGGCTTTGTCATCGTATTTATTTATCTTGATAATGAATTAAAGTAACAATATAAATTACCTAAAAACATACTAGGTAGGCTTGTATCTCAACACAATGGAAAAATGTGAAAAAGTTTGAATGTTTGAATACTCATAAGCATATATATAATTCAAGAAAAATATATTTCCATAATTTATGAATATAATGAGATTATTATCAAAGTATAAAAAAACTAGACCTGAATGATAATGACTTCTAATTAAATGTGCTTCATTTGGATTGTTTCGGCTTGTAAATTAGTTTTCTTTGTGTTTACATCTGGAGAGTTCGTTCTCAGAGACAAAAAAAGGATGCTCTCGCTACATTTTATAAAGTATATTGTTCTCTAAATTAATCATAGTATGTGCTTTCAATAAAAAATTAAATGAATTCAAGTTTTATTTCTATAAAGTGTATATTGTCTTGAACTTAAGCATGTATAAAGCTATGAATTTATAGAAATGCATTTATAGGAACTGACATAAATTTCTCTTTACAAAAGGGACATATATAACCCCCTGAACCTGAATTTACAAAGTAATTTCTAAGTAATTTCTAATGTACTAATATTTTCTATTTGATGAAAGAAATTCTAAAGCAAATATTGATATACAGTTTGTATATTGTATATAAGTATATATTTTATAATATCTCACATTTTGAAAGACGTATCTACACTGTCATATGCAGATATAATTTAGAAAGAGTGCATTAGACTTTGATTGCTTCTTTCGTTATCGGAAGTTTGAACTAGCTTTCTTGAATTTATTTTCGTATAATATACTTAATTGTTATTAAAATTGTATTTTAATTTAATGCTGTTGCGTCATACGTTAATCTGACTATTATAACTTTAGTTATTTTAACGGGATAAATCATTTAGTAAAGTGCTATTATAAATTAATCGTAAATTAATGACGAATATATCTATTTTCTAAATAAGTAGGTACTCCTGTTTTAGACTGTTAGTTTTCAGGTAGAAAAGGCTGTAACGCTATGTACCTGTGTATTATTATTATATAAATACATTTTAAAGTGAGTTCGTAACCTGTTTTACCTTTCAATAATATTGTATAATAAATGATATATGATATTTAACCGAATTAAAACTTACATTTATATAAGATTCGAAACATGGGTTCTGTAAAACAGTATACCTTATATTATTTATCTTGCGGCTTTTATTCTTACTTCCGCGTACACATGTTATTACTAAATGTAATCTTCTTGAGTAATGAGAAGCATACCCATATACTTATTTCATATTTCAAGCTTACTATGTTACAATTTGAAATATCAAAAACAGTATTCAAATCATGTTTAAAAACTAATTTTGACTTAATGTATAGTCAAGAAATTAAAGTACGGGTATTAATTAGTGAAACATAAGCACATAAGTATATGTATAAATATATATATATATACCTGTATGATATTCATAGGCATTTTCTTGTACATTAAGAAATACATCTTTATATTTTTGAATATATTAAAATCTTTAATTTACAATTTTACAGTGCGCCAGATGTACATGACAATTTGATACAAAAACAATTTGCTTGTTTAACAAAAGAATCTTTAGACTGAAACTTAATCAAAGGAATATTGGATATATATACACAACGAGATAATATTTACTTATCGAGTACTTTATATAATTAGGTACGCTTGTACATCTAAACAGATATTTGCATGTAGGTACACTTGAATGTAAGTATGCATGATTATAATTAAAATTTGGATAAAAATAATGAATTGCACTATTTTCACCTCTATTTCTTATTTTTGAATATCTTAAAGAGTTGATGTTTTTTAGTTTCAAGGATATCACACATGTATGTAGGTATCGCTTCGAATGATTAGCAAAATGCTTCATTAGATTCAATACATAATTAAACTGGAATTAAAATAACTGGGAACGCCCACAATAGGTGTATTTTCCTAAACATATCGTCTAATTTGTTATAAAATTACTATTTATAGTATGTTTAAATATATATATTATTACTCACAATAAATGTATAAACTTTTATATTTTGCGTTATTTCTAGTTTAATTTAAAATATAGTTTAATTTTTTTTTGTAACTTAAGAGATACGAAGTAGACACTTTAACTTAAATTTATTTTAACTTCGAACATATTTAAATGGAACAATTAATTTATAACAATTGTATTTAATATATTTGAAAATTATTAATTAGTCGAAGTATTTTTGGATAAAATTATGGATTTTGTGATAAAATCACCAAAATTGGCACGAATCATCTTTGCTTTATGAAATTCAAATTATTAAGTAAATCTAAAGAACAAACAGACATAAGCAATTACGTCATAAGGCAAGTCCCGATGGTATTGAAACATTCTCCTATAGATATGTTACCGGCAATCTGTAAAATCCGTCAATGTGCAAAATGCCTAGGCAATTTGAAATATGCCGGATACACCAGG
>JAYRBW010003886.1:0-13822 GCA_036023295.1 Invenusta paracnida | reverse complement strand
AGCCCAGTGGGTAGAACGTTGGTCTCATATTTCGAAGGGCCTCGGTTCTACTCCCAGCCAGGGTTAAGTTTGTTTGTTTTTTCTATTGACTTTGATTGTAAGATATTGTCGTTTTAATTTTTTTTTTAAATTTATTGAAAAAATTATAATTTTTTTAGATTAGGGTTTTTTTAAAATTTAGACAAAAATTTGAAATTTTCTTGCCTCTTTACTAGCGTGTTGATCTTCGACAGTGCATCTAACCTCCAAAATAATATCGTGTCGCAGACATTTTTTTAATCCTAAAAGTTGGGAATAGGTCTTCTTGATATGCCTACGTATAATATATAAAAAAAGTTGCTATTGATAAGAGAAACAAGTTGCATATTCCAGGATAAATCTGCATATTAAGCAATAAATTCAACTTCTATATGTAGGTATTTATAAATTTATCATAAGATATTTTTCTAAATAATCATTGAATTCTATGTAACTGATGCTCTAAAAACTCATTTGAAGAAATTCATATAAAAAATTATAGCCTTCTTTTCTTTTTTTGGACAAATGTATATCCGTTTTTCAGTCAATTTTTATACTTAAAATTATAATTACTACTTATTTTTAATATTATTTTAAGTGACAAATTGAAATATAATTAATATTCACTGTATTGAAAAATAAGACACGTTTCGAAGAATCCTTTCTGCATCCTTGGTTAAATGTAATGAGAGGTAGGAAGGATTCTACGAAATTCATTTTGTCTCTCAATCAATGAATATTATTTTTCTAGTTTTATTTATTTTTAAAACTTTTAAATCAGCTGACCTATATCAACTTATATTATTTATTAATTGAAAACTATTTAATTATTAACGTTTATTCAAGTCGACATTTGTATAATAAATTACGTAAAGCATAAATGTAGATTTTTTTATTTGGGCACACATTTGAAAATGAATTTATCTATAAATAAGTATAATTGTTAATAAATCTGGCACTGTATAATTTGTTAACCTTGCATATAAAAAATGAATAAATGCATATGAATAAAGCAAGTTTTATAAAATTATCGTTACAATTACATGAACTTTCATGAGTATTCTCTCTACGGTTTATTTGAAAGAAAAATTAAATTAAAAAGACCACAATATTTATGTTTTTTAATTTTATAAAAATTAACTCGTATTGGCAATCAGGCACAGCTTGGTCATAATACTTATATTAAGAATAATTTATGAAGTATTAATATTTATTTTATTTATTTGAAAAATGCTATGCTTCTGTTTACGTATATGTACATATATAAGTATATTTAATTTTGAATTCAATGTATAGCATGTATGAAGTATCGTCTTTAGAAATTCACTTTATTCTGTTATTAAAAATCTTATTAGTGATTCATTTACATTTTATTTGAAATGTGCTGAGATGTTCTCTAAACTATATAAATATTACACAAATAACTTACTATTCATTTTAATGCTATCTAAAATTTAATTGAATATTTATTTCGCTGTAAAAAATATTTTAATACAGAAATTACATATTTTGTTAATAGTACGGGAATAGCATGTTATTAAATGCGAATTTTTCATAAATTTTGATTGCGCACCATATTGAACTATAGCATAAAGAATGTAAAGAAAATATCAAAGATATTAAAACATTTATTATAATTTAATAAAGACATTTTGCTCTATGCAAATGCACATATTTTTAAAACTTTTTTATATCGAAAAGTTTCTCAAACATGCAAATATCGAACAGTTTCATTCAGTTTTTTATGTATTGCAATTTTAATATTGAAAATCGATATATGTACACCACTTTATAGCATTAAGATACTCCATCCTCTCATTCTAAAGTGTAATGTTTGTATAGATGTTGTTAATATAAGATTCCTATTTTGGTTTTAGCTCTCGTTTGAAAACCTGTAGTATATTCGTTCGTTTCTATCCGTGTTATAGACTATATGTAGCAATTCACATTCAATATACTATTTCAGATATATCTATCAATTTGCATGTAAACCTATATTATGTAGTTATATGTGCATAAAATAAAGTCATTTTCTATTGATGCGAAATATCATGTTTACTCATAAGAAGTTGGAGATAATATATATAAATACTTAGATGAAAACTGGGATTACCCTGAGTTTCTACGTCTCTAACATGAAATTGTGCTGTTTTGACAGTCAGACGGGCTCCACCTGTGAATTTCTATGTTAGGTACACATTTATTTGAAATAGTCTACAAATTTTGGAGAAATTTCATTCAAGAAGTATTCCTCATTGCTTTCTCTCTCTCTCTCTGTCACTCGAAAAGTTTGCACATTCTTCGCGTGAAACTTTATTTCATGATATCATGTAAGAAGAGGGGGGGGGGGTGCAGACTAGGTACTAGACTACTATATACTTGGTGAAGAAGAACATTTATTGAAGATGTACAAACGGAAATATATACCTAAAATGACTTTCCCAGTGTAGGTATATTATGTATATCTCATAGAGACTTAAAACTGTTTTTTTTAGTTCCATGTGTGCCGCCACCGCTTTACATCAGTCCATTATCTGTGTGGCTACGTAATAATGTTCGTTTTAGATAGTAGGTATATGTAAATTACACGTAGTAATATAGTATTGATAAAACCACCTTGCATACGTTTTCGTATGCCCCAGACCAGGTCAAGATTACTCTGACACGCGTTTGTGTGGATTATTGCACCAGAGTGTGGTTGTTAGAATTAATGTTCCCCTCCCAAGTTGCTCTTATTGATACGTCAAATATACACGGCTTGATTGGATAATTTTCCCCGAAAAACTAAGAACTAAGATGATGTTGGATACAAATTACACCGACTTTACTGCTTATATATATATGTATATATATAATAATGTAGATAGATTATTTAGTCCATCTAAGATATATCTCGATCATGATATTACTTACAGTTGCTATATCAATCTTAGTGGTATTTTATCTCTGTAGCAGAGATATAGCTGTATGTATTGCAGGTGGGATAATCAAGATCAGTCAGTCATCATATTTCAACATAGAATGAAGCATTATATATTATTGAAGTGTACAAATCTGTAAAAGATATATCCACAACATGCATACGTATTTTCAAGCGAAATATATCAGTTTGTATGATCTATAATTCATATACAAAGACGTTGTTACATTTACAACGTTTGTTCTCAAGTTAAATTAGTATGAAAAATCTAACGTATTAAAATATGATTCGGTATAGAGATAAAATTTAAAATATATATATGTATTAGTGTTTAGAATCATGATAGTTAATTTTATATAGCGTGCTAATTTAACCATATACTCGAATGGCTGGCAACATTTTTTTCAAATTCTTTAAAAATAAAACAAGTTATTTTTATTTATTACATTATTTTAGATAAGTAAAGTTTTAAATCTTTATATCATTTATGAGAACTATTATATTATTTTTATATAAAAAAATATTAAACATTAATTCAATATATTGATTATCAACTTTTTTGCAAACATTATATTGTTTCAGTTACACGGAAATGTGTTTTAATCGATTCTTTAGAAAGTAAAGAACATTAAATATAGGTTTAATAATCATATTGTTTGTTATGTTATTTATCTGTTTAAGAACACCAATTTACATTTTAAAAACTTTTTATTTTAATATTCTTAACCATTTAATCCTGCCCGATCTAGCGATATAGTTCTAAAGTATTAATACGCTTGATCCACCATTGACATTGCATTGAAATATGATTCGATAATGTTGACATGTTATTATTTTCCGGTATAAACTCGCAAGTATTCCTGTATAAAATTAATGTTTAATGCATAACGCATATCGTAAATATCTCTTTAAAAGTTTTCAATTTAAACTATAACGTAATATTTGAAATTCTGGGTATATTATAATTTGTAATCAATATTACTTAATCGCATCATTATATTTTATTAATCCACTCTAATGAATTTAACGCTCATATAATAAGGATCTTTTTTATTGAAGAACACTTAAACAATTAAAACAAATTTTTAAATATTAATATAACAGGACTGAAATTTGAGGCCTGTTATATTGTATAACAGGACTATTCCTTTGATATTGACATTAACTTTGATAACTGGATTATTCGAAGCGGAATTCGATAATGTTCGTTTTTCCATTTGCGGTAGTTTTCAGGGTTTTTTCAGGAGGAGCTGCAAACACACCCGATTCTACTGCTCTCTTTGAGATATATTTTTCATGTTCAAGAATTTGTCCACCGTAATGCAAAGCTGTGGAAAATCTTGAATGGTCGTTCATGTCCATAAAAATGTATCGTTCAATAGCTTGGGATGTGGACCAGTCACTTTTACAATGTCTGCGCGTTCGACATCAGCTTTTTTATGTAGAGTCGTAGTACATGTCTTTCTGAATGACTGATTTGAATATTGGAAAGTGCTAGTTGTTGGAATGGAATCTGTCAAGTTTCGAATATCGCCATCTAGTGTATGGAGTTTTAGAGTGGCATTTATATACCATTTTCTTTAAGAATGTTTTTCTTTGCTTCTGTACTATGAGAGGAACACATTTGAACATGTGCATTTTTCTTGACGTTTTGAAATGTATTGTTTCCAGAGACTCACGAGACATCGTTCATAGCCATTAGTGTGTATTGTCTCAATGCGTCTGACAGGTGAGGAGTTTTGTCTCAGCCAACTATTTCTTGGTTTTGTTGAGCGTTTTTTACATAAGTGAGAATTTCAACATTTCCACTCAGACCCAGAGTGATTTCTCTATTATATTGCAGTCGATGTAATTCTGAACCACCACGTATGGCAAAATGTTTCCAATTTAATACATTACGGTAAAAATCAGCTTTTTCAGATCATCGGAGGGTTCAGTATAACAAGATTTAGAGTTTGGTTATAATATTTAATCAACTCTACTGCATCCATATGCGATAAATGATATATGAAAATGTGACCTGTTATATGAAATCAATATTTAAAATTTAAAATATGATGTCACATAGCAAAATCCTACTACAATTATGTATATTTTTCATATTAGAAATATACCTACTTTAATTATAAATCTTTGCATCGTAAATGATCATAAGTAAATGCAGTTATAAGCTGTTATAAACAATAGATTTTGTTAAAATTAACAATGTATTTTCTCAGATATAATATTATTATAATATATTTCTATTAAATATATATACAAAATATATAATTTTTCAAAATAAAATACTTTTTCTTCGAAGAAAACAATTTGTTAAAAAAAGAAATAATAATAACATGTATATCATTTTGAGTATGAAGAATTATTTAAATTTGTAAATGAAATTATGTTTAATATAACTATTTAGCTGATTTATCTTTAAACAAAATGTATCATTAAAATATATTCAGTGTAAAAGGATTAATTAATAATGTTAAATACATTTTAGTTTTCATACTTTTCTAGAAAATGCAATTAAAACTATAGTCAGAAGTTTTATAAAATTAGCTTTTGTTCGCAATAAAATAAACTACCTATATTTAACAATTATATTATATAATTAATTATATATACATATATATATACTTTATATTTGTCTATATATTGTGTCAAAAAACGCTCTGATATTATCAGGTTTTATATCTTGGGGCGCAATTTCCCAAATTGGACAAAAATCCATTTTTTAGAATTACCATTTTACTCCAATCAATAATATGCTTTGCTTGAATATAAGAATCAGTTTGTCCCCCCAGGTTAATTTTTTCAGTTTTTGCAATCGACACGACAAAAACAGTTTGTACACTTTGGGTATCCCGAATTTTAGTTACAACGATACGTTTTTATTTGCAATAATATATACATATATTAATTTTCAAATTGTTAATATTTTATCTTTATCTATATAAATACAATATGAAATTGAATTGAAATATATTTTAAATAAATATTAAAAATAACTTTTAAAAACAAAATCAGTATATTTCTTAAAATAATACGAAGAACAAGTTATCAAGCAAATGACAGATATATTAGAACAGTGTGCATAAGATGACATATGGTGACACTCTATCTCAAACTTTTGAAATCATATTTTATAGTGTATTTACGACGAAGAATGTTTTTTATTTCTACCTATAAGCAAACGTAATTAACCTTAAATACTGCCTTCTTCAATGTGCTTATATGAATTTAATATGTTATTATTCATTCAATGTAGTAATTTTTGTGAATAAATAAAATAAATATCTAGTATTTAAACATATGTCAAAAATTTTGTTTACTAATTTAGATATACTTACGTAAACGTAATTTGACGTCATTCTGCCTTTTATTAAAAATATATTTATGATTATGAAATCTTCTTATGTCCAACCAACCTATTAATACATACATGCTTTAAAATATTGTTCATTTGATAAAAATAGCATACTTGTATCGACACAATAATAGAAATAGACAAATATATTTCATAAAATATGTTATATATAATTCTCGGCAGCCTTTAATTTATGACGTGGTTATGACTTATAGTGTCTATCATTTTGGTCAGATCTGATGGAATAAGTCTTTACATTATCAAATAGAAAAAATAATAGGAAACAGCAGGCGATGAAGTAAGCACTTTGTCTATATGAAAAGATAATGTATGTATATAGTTTTAATGAGTGGGGTTAGATATACCTAGCTTATCTTACAATTATTGTGAGCTTATCAGTGAAAATTAGATCAATAATGACTTTCGAATGATTATGTCTGGTTTTCTAACTGATATAGACAAGTTTGCGACAGTCATTTATATTAGTGATTATTATATAATATTAATGTTCAATTAACCGGTTCACAGTCTGTAATCTGGTGGGTCTATATCGCGGATATCCCTACCAGACCTGAGCTTGTGTGATTTATTGCGATCAATCGATGATTGATGTTAAAATAAGCCCGCAAGGCAGTAGAAGGCCGGTACATTATACTAAGACAGATTTGACGAAGGGGTTAACAATTCCTTTCGACTGGCTTTTGGAAGTTGATCGAAAGTTCTTTCTTAAGCAGAGCTGCGACTTTTTCTTTTCGTCTATACCTGTGTCGAGAGCAGCACACCATTTGTTCTTTTCCTAATACTTTTACCTATACCTACTCGGAAAACTTGTCAAAATTATAATATTCGGTGAACCGTGAGTCGCTAAGGACGAAATTCTACCTTTGAAAGCACATATAGAGCTAACAACAGTAGACCATATCATCCTTCTTATACTCGAGTATTCTCTCACTATTTCCTGCAGCTCGTACAATGTCGCTCCTGAATCCGGTAATTTGTTTTGCAGAAAGAAAGGGGAAAAAGAGACAAAAAATGTTACCACAATGAGTTTGTCGTTTCGCTTGTTTTTATGTAAACGGATATTTGATTAAATATCTAACTCAAGAGAGTTAATTTAAATCCTATAACATACTTATATGTTGTATCTGTTGAATTGAATCTATTTTTCTGACTTTGGTGACCATAAATAATATTCTAGTTGAAAGTATTTAATTATTTTATTTTTCTATTATTTTAAGGGATGGTTGTAATATGGGTGTATATATGGGATTTCAATATTCCAACTTTCATTCTTCTCATAGTACTTTATAATTAATATTATCATTGTAATAAATAACTTGTTGCACTATTGAAATACGTTTGCAAATGCCTCTATTGATGACCTTATAGAGTATTGAAATTATGAGTATGAAATTATGTAGTAGAGTTTGATTATTTTATTTAAAAAAAATGTATTTGATGTATAAATACATCAAATCTACAAAATCTATATACAACTAGTCTACGCAGAAAAAACTTTAAATTTGTGAAATAATATGTTTGTATATTTATTTTCTAAATACTGTTATGCACAAATTAAACTTATATAATTAGTATAACAAAATTTTTTTAATACTTTTCATTCAATGTTGCTTATATAATAATTTACAAGATTTTTTATTCTAAATTTTAGCAAATTTTATTTCACATACATATTTGGAACTGAGTCAAAAATCAATTTCTTTTGACAAAACTAGTTTTGTTACAATTGGGATGCTCTTCTATATTATAAAGATCTCCTAAGTGATGTTAGTGTCAAACTGATACTTTTGTATTAAATTATTTTGACTTCTTTTGATGATAATGGGGATAAAACGTGTTACAGGTAGAGTCGAAAGTCGTGTTGACCTACATAAAGTTTAACTGACCGATATATTTTCAATATCATCTGAAAAAAAGAGAACGTATAGGTAATTGATTGATTTTACATGCTTTTGAACATTCATCCGAATTTTTCCTCTTTTTATCGTTCATATGAAAAAATCTATATTATTAATCACATAATCTTAAATTTTTATCGATTTATATCAGTTTAACTGAGATATTAGGACATTTTAATGTTTTTAAGAGTTAGATTGATCTTTTGAGATAATTGTAACGTGTCAAACTTTATACGACGCACATTTTGAGCGTTCTTGATTTTCACAACGAAATGTCAGAATTTTTTTCTGAGGGCGACATTGCTTCTTGAATTTATTAATCTGTTTCTACTTTCCCTGGGAATATATGTTAAAAACATAAATTTTCATTTTATAGCATTCGTTCTTTAGTGTCCGTTTTCTTCTCGTATACTATCTTGTAAAATTTATTATATTTAGGTATCATTGGATTGGATGTCTCTAGTTTGCTATACTGGGACATAAAAATCAAATGAATATGATTGAAATATTTTGTACCTCTCTCATTTAGTTCTTAATTTTCAATACTAGGATACGTAGCAAAATAAACATAACTGGTAAATTTCGTAGCTTTTATCGAATCAAAAGTAATGAAAATATTGTTTAAAGGGGAAATAACTTGGTATGCTTTTAAGTGTACGCAATAAATCTAAAATTAGATAAACATGATTTGCGTAATTTGCGTAATTTTCAGTTTAGTATATTATAATAATAAATAAAAAATTATATTTATTTATTTTGCATTGTATAGATTGAAAAATCGTCACGTTGTAAAATTATATCATGTCGAAATTCTTTGAACTAAAGCATGCAAATCATATAGATTTTACTGATGGTATTATTTTTGAATACATCAACTAATTACATCTGTAATTACTTTGTAACGCTTTAACACACCAATAGAAAAACAAAAAATAGCATAACATATTTTTAGTTAAATTTAATTTTCTAAAATAATGATTTTATATATCAACAAAAACAATCTAAAGAATGACACTAACTTTGTTGGATAAAATAATAAAATAATTATTCCCATTTATGTTTATGATATACATATAAGTTTATAAGTTTATAAAATATTATATTAAATAAATCTTAAATATTTTATTTTTTGTACAAATATATGAACATTTTTAAAAGAAATTATATCTCAATTGTCTTATAACTGGCGAGAGCTATTATTATAACTGTAATAAGTAAAGCTCAGTTAAGCGTGGAATGTGAAATCAATTAAGCTCTGATATGTATCTTTTATGCTTTCCTAGTTTGTTATATTATTTGTATATGGCAATTCTGCCTAACAAGTAACAGAGCCTTGTCTATAATTCTCTCTCTCGATGGTTTTATGTGAACTCAATTATTTTGTTAAGTGAAGCTCGACTCTATCTGGTATAGACTTACATTATAGTCATCCACACAACTCCCGAAACATACGCATATTATATACATACAATCATACATCTATGTACAAATATAATTTTAAGCAAACACCAAGCTATTATCGGCTTATTGATTTTCTTTTAAACTGCCTATTTAATTAATAAATTTGTGCATAATACATACAACAATTAATGACTATAAGATGCTAAATAAGTAAGCCAATACCTCGAAAACACATGGACTGTACTGCTAATTTCTAGATAAGACGCTTATGTTATGGATTTACTTTGATACTTGAAAAAATGTGTTTGTTATTATGTTTTCTATCCTTAGCATGTATAATATAATAATTTGTTTATTGGAAATATAATTTGTACAAAGATGATTATATATAGGTTTAGGTTTTTGTCCTTCAATATGTCTATTTATTGAGGTGTTGTATTAACTTCATGTTTTTTATTATAATTATTTGCTTATGTAGATATAGGTACGTATGTACAAAGATATCTTTGCGTATGTATGTATGGAATATATAGAATAATATAAAAGGATGAATATCCTTAATGCAGATATCGTAAAAATACTAAAATATTGTTTTTAAATGAATTATTTCCGAAAAATATATCAATACTATTTATTAACCCAAAACAAATTTGTGTAATTTAATTGTTTTAATACAAGTTATAAGTACATAATTTAATAGTTGATGATATACTTAACTATATTTTTTTATATACTATTTACTATAGTTAAGACTAATTATAGTTAAAGATGCCAACATATTTTTCCATATTAGATCTATGTATATTCATCTAAAAAAATGTATATAAAAAGTTAAAAACAGAAATACTACGATATTTATTTTGTAAATCTCGGTCAACTTCAAAGCAAGCATCAAGAAGTAATATTGGTACGCATATTAGGATCTACAAACTCTTTTAGAATACTTTTTCCACAGAAGAAGACAAATTGAGATTATAAACTAATCTGGTTTCTTGAAGAAATGTACAGCAGTCTCGTTTCTACATAACGTTGGAATTTCTGACACTTGTCTTCGAAGACTTTTTTAAGCTAAAATTAAATATAAGTTTTATGTTGATATCTGCTAAATTTTGTAGTATCATTAAAATATCAAAATATTTTTAATGCCACTTTATACCTTCTTGAATGCTTTTTGACACTTATAACTTTTTTGTCAAATAGTTAGATGGCAGCATCCTGTAAATGAGGTATTTCTGGAAACACTGTCTTAATTGAGGTTCAATTTTCATAAGAAACTTGTAAAGGATACATTCTCTGATATCAATCAATTGCTCAAATTTCGTTGAATTCTGTAATTACTTTGTAACGCTTTAATACACCCATAGAAAAACGAATAAAATATTATAAAATATTTTTACTGTAAAAATAGCAAGACTCTAGTAATTAATAAATATCTACACAATACATATATACAACTTATAACTTCTCATTGTATTGCATAAATCGAACAAGTCTGATACGCTGTATTATAAGTAAGCATTGTCGATGGTTGATAGAGTAACTTCAATCGTGCGCAGAAAAATCTAATTCCAATGCATTTAAGTCAATAAATCTTCTATAGCAGATACAGTCAAATATAATATAATATATATACATATATACCTCACAAAAACCAACATGAATCGGTATAGACTTAAATGGATTAGTTTTTAATGATTCGGTAACTTTCTTTTTTTTTCAACGTGGAGAAATGCTAAAGTTGACTGTGCATGACATTTTTTGTGCGAGCAGACGAAAATTACGTTGATATACTTATTAACCTGGAACTTATTTTATATAATATTCTAGTATCATTTAATATAAAACTCGCAAAGTACTGCAATAGTAAATAATATATAGTAATTAATGTAATATGTAAAATAATAATGTAATCAATAATTAAGAAATACTTTTTATGTAATATTTTGGAACTTTAAATGTAATAATTAAAATATGTTTAAGGTATGTACAATATAAATTTAAATTATTTAATTGAAATATATCAAGCCTATAAAGAAATAAGGTAGTAAAAAATAAGAAAAATAAATATATTTTAAAATTATCTTTGTATTTTGAGAACATTTCATTGTCATATCTTGGACCAAAAATGTATATTTATATACTATGCATAAATAGTTTTTAATAGGCATTTATATCCATAGATTTTTTATATTCTTCTTCATGTACTATACTTTCTATTGGAAATAAACATATTAAATGTAAACATATAGTAATATAAAAAATAAAGGTAAAATGAAAAAATCATATGCAGAAAAATGCAGTTGCTTGAACTACGCAGCTTTGACAGCAATTGACTATATTTAAAATAAATTCTAAATAATAATATACGATTGTAATTAATCAGACTTATATAACAACTTTCTCTTTTATTCGATAGTTGTCCTCTGAAATAGTTCAAATTTATGTAAAAATTTTGAAATGACAATAGTTTAGGCTAATTTTAAAATTCATTAACAATTGTTTAGATGAATAAGAAATACTATTTCTGATAAAATAAAATTTAGATATTATTTCACTTCGGACTTTCAATATTCATAATATTGTATTATTTTTGCTGTTTTTCTTTGTTCAATTCTTTAATATGGCCTTAATTGCATTACATTATGAAATAGATTGCTTTATTAGTATTATATGTTTGTATACATATAAGTGCTTAATTTCAACCGGTCTGCTCTTTTTAATTCGAAGGTATATACGCAATGTTGCATGATACTTATTGTGCCTAACTGACAGAAAATCGCTATACACACAACAATAGCTTCATTGTATATGGTAGACATTTGATATATCTATATTTACGAGTATATATCGATTTCAAAATTAATATTTTTAATATGCAGCGTTTTTATTTTAATCAATGATTCTTTTTTATGTTATATGTAGGCATAATATGTGGAAACTTTAATTTTCCATAGTTGTACTTTATAATTATTATCACGAAACAATTTTATTGATCGATTTATTACTAATTTTCTTTTAGGAAGACATTTTTTATTGATAAATGTTTTCTAAGTGGTTTAATACAGTCGGTCATTTTTTATAAATAATTGTTTTAATATATCGTTAAAAATTTTTCTTAATGTTCTTATGATTACTTCAATAACTCTGATTAAGTTTTTTTGTAAATATTTCTGTTAATTTCACGATATTGACTATAGGATTTATATAACCAATATGATTAAAAATGTAATGCTGTGGCATTTTCATGTCTTTTATATTTGATTACATATACTTACAATTTTATAGACAAACAAAATTCTGTAATATAAATCCACTATTAATATATTTTATAGGTCATTTAATTAATAGCAATGTTTAATCTAATTAGAGTTAATTATTTTACATAAAAATAATAAATTATATAGTTTTACAACGTGATTAATGAAGCGGGGTTAATAAAACTATAGTTGATATAATGCTGCAAAGATCATAATTGTAGATATTTTTGTAATAGCAGCGCATGTGATTGTTACTTAGGGATTGTAAATTGAATGAATATCAATATGACGTATCTGCTTTGGTTCCAGCTTTCTGTGCTTAAATTCACCATTATTGTTGTTTGTAATTGTATCCATGTTAGTCTATAATACAATAACATATTTTGAAGTCGGTCTCGTTAGATCAAATTCTTTTGATCTGAGCCAGTTTAAAATCACGATGTTATTTATAATAAAAAATAAAACAATAACCGTAATGGCGTATCACCTCATTTAAACCGTTCTAAATGTAACCGTAATAAGTAACCGTAAAGGCTGGTTCGTAGTCTTGTAGTTTACAGTTGTCGCTGCCGTCGACTGCAATTTATCGATTGTTTTTTGCGTCACAAGGGAAGTTTCCGTGCGCGGCAGTTTTTTGTAGTCAGACGGCAGAAAATTCTGCGTCACATCTTTCGCTAAACTTGTCGCATCACATTGAATTATTTTAATATCTGACTACAAGTGACGACTGCAAATTTATCTGATTAGGTTGAATGAATATGGCGTGATTATTGCTCATTACCCACAGTGCTCTAGTAATAATAGTATTGTGGAGGAACATCTTTATACAGCTTTATTGTTTCCTTTGTACTGTTATTTTAATTTTATTATGGAAAACTTTGAATTATTAATTGAGTTAATTAGAGATCAGCCACATTTGTGGCACTTTCGTCGTAGTGACTATAAAGACATT
>JAYRBW010003875.1:0-13822 GCA_036023295.1 Invenusta paracnida | reverse complement strand
TGGACGTGAGGGGGTGAGGGGGGGGAGGCGGGAACAAAGGGGGGGGGTGAAGTCGTGGCACACCTTCCCTACTACTAATATCTATGCGGCTCCATATATGTATATTTCGAAATAGCTGTTTCTTCATAATTGTACGCATCTATCTTTACTTGCAACAAAAGTTGATTGAATGAGACGAGAACGCTATGTAATAACATAGGTGTGCATGAATATATATTATAAAGATACCTGTATAAAAAATACACACAGTAAATAAATCTGAACATACGAGATCGATATCAACATTCCAACAAATAGTATGCATGTGTACCCAAATCAACAATCTCAAATCCTATTTATTCTACATGAAAGTTTAAAGGAACAGACACACTTGTTTTTATTACAGAAGAAACATATGTTAAATTATAAGATATAAATACATACATATCACTTTAATATATTTTAGGTGTAATAATGTATTTTATTTAATATTGTGTATTTTTGTATACTCATTTATTACCTAGCTATATAACTTTTGAAATAAAATTGGTGAATAATTTCACAACATGAAAACGTTTGTTATTTATAGATATCATTCCTATATCAAATTTAATCTATAGAAATGTTGCCTAAATATTTTACTTGAATGAATTTATTTAACTATTTTATATACTTACTTATATTACCCATTTTATTTATATAGGAATATTCAACACATATTTTACACATACATTTAATCACACAATTGCTTAAAATATGTTTTGTACAAAATTTCTATTTATTTTCAACATATTGAACATATGAATATTGTGGTAAGTGCTTCTAATACATTAATTTCTTAACTACGTATTGCCGTCGCTATATGATAATAGATCTATAATAAAAACAATGAGATTATTAGCAAATAGTGCCTGCTGAAGTTATTGCTTTTTTAACTACACTGTCAATAAGTTAAACATTTATCTCAATATAACAGTGGTATATTTTCAGAGTAATTCAATGAAATAATTTAATTACGTAGAATTTTAATATTAATTTTAAAGAAAAGTTTGGAATAAAATTAAATAAGTTTAAATTTTATTTGATGTCGTATAATATATTTTCTTTAAGAAAATAAGCCTTTCAGAAATTCCCTAAACTGTATTTTTTATAAATGAAGGTACTTTAGTAAGTATATATTATAGTCTGTGTATAACGGTATTAATTCCGATGAAATAACCCAATTGTTTTGTGTTTTAAATGGTGAGTATTACTGCTATTAAATATGAATGGTAATCTTGTATCTATAGATATTTCATTACAATTACATACAAGTAATAATAAATTTAAAATTCATAATTTTAATTGACCAAAAGTTATCTTTAAATCCAATATAATTTAGATTAATTTAATTATAATTAAGTTTTAAAAAGTAGTCTATACTTTTTAATTAAACACAACGATATTGTCAACTTTGAAATAATTGACTAATTAATATATTATCATATAGGAATCATTGTAGAAAAAGTATACATATACATATATATCTTGTATCTTATATATCTTACTGAATCTAAGCACGAAGAAACAAATAATCATAAAACAGATTCATGAGCTTTCATGTGCTATTGGTAGATGCATATATGCGAACCAAAATTCCACAATGTGCCAAGTTATATTACTTCTCAAGTATATTTCAAAGTTACATCCCAATTGCATCAGGTAGAGAAGTGAGGACTTTTTTATCATATGAAAATGATTGCTGGTACCAAAATAGACCTCTTCGGTGACATAATATTATACTCTCATAAAAAAAGTATGTAAGATATGCAATCTAATATCTACTACACCTATATATACTAATCATTTCTTAATAGTATCTTTTATAAACATTCGGAAGTCCAAATTTTTGGATTTCGACATTATGTTAATTTTATTTAATCCAGATTGATACCCACAATTTCTACCCAGATTATTATTAATATTTTATTTTTAGCTTGGATACACTACATTCTAAACGGGATATATTACTTTTCTATATCGATAATGTAATCGATTAGATATTAATATTAACAGTTTAAAATTGAACTATTAATGAATAAATTATTGATTATTTCAATAAGTAATTACTAGTTTTTTAGTCCACGTTTTTTACACGCTTAATACGCGTGTATATATTTATTTCTATTTACTAGTAAGATGTACATTCATTTATTTCACCAATATAGGTATATGGATAAGTAATTGCTCCAATAGTTAGATCTTATTTACCTGGTAGAATTCTTATGTAAGCCAATCAAATGCTTAGAAATCATGCACATTTGGCGATGGTGAATATTTTCATGGAGAATGTGCATGATTATAAAATAAGTAATATTTATATTAATTTAGGTAAAAATTCTCAGACTGTTGTATTTTAATTGTGTCTCTGTGCATATTGAACGACTGGAACTTCTGCGAAACAGTTGGGTTAACATGATTTTTATATTATACAGTAATCTACCAGAATATATTCCTTTTAAAGGTAGTTTTCAATATTTTTGTTCGTTTTAGTTTTTAATATAAATTGAAATAATTAATATCTTATATTTTTTTTTCAGTTCATTGAAAGGACACGCTTAATATAATTCGACTTTATTGGATATTGGTAAATATTTGGCTTACAAAAAATGTTTTGTACCATTTTTAATCAACATAATAATATATTTCTTATTGTTTAACCTTAAGAGTTATGCCGCAGCTACCCAAATGGCTAGCTCTTGTAGCAGCATTCATTGTCAACGGATATGTGTGGGGAAACCTGTACTCCTACTCAATCTTCTACGCGTATCTTCGTGAACGCTCACCAGAACACGAAATGCACATCTCCCTGATCGGGTCATTCCTCTTCGGTGTCACGCTTTTTGGATCCCTCTTCATGGCACCTCTCATGGATCGAATTTCTATCCGCTTGCTCTACGCTGGAGTGATCATATTGTACGCGTTAGGTCCTCTATGCAGTGCCTTTGTCACCGATGTCCGTCTCTGGTACTTCACATACACAATCCCTGTGGGTTTCGGTGGTGCTGGAATCTGTATTCTCTCCTACGTGACGGCAGCGCATGCTTATCCCAGCCGGGTCTGCGCCGCTAGTACTTTCGTGAGTGCTGGGACCAGTGTTTTCTCCATTATTATCCCCAGTATATACGAATTCATTCTCAAAAGCTACGATCTTCGCATCACTCTCTTTTTTATTTCTTCCTGCTTCTTCGCTACCCTTCTATTCACACCGATGTTTCCCAGTGAACTTATCGGTGTATCGGAGGAAGAAGATGACAAATGTAAGCCATCTCCACATCAAATTCCAACTTTTCACTCCACCGTCTCAATGCAGATTGGAAGCATGATCAGCCTTGCAGGGAGGATTAGTACTTCAAGGATTTCCGGTTCTTTCATGAACTCCAAACATACTATAAATGCCGGTTCGGTGCCGTCGATTTATGTCAAGCGACGCAAGAAATTCAGTGAGATAGGAAGTTTTTCAAATATTGACTACCAAGGCAAAACTTTGACTTCTCTACTGCATCTGAACAAAAACAATGACCAAGATTTTGATAGAATTCCTATCGACGACGAAAAGACAGTAAGTCTGCCAAACATAAAGAACATTGTTGACTCCGAACCTGAATTCTCGCTTTGGACCACACTTACGAGTAAAAGTATGCTTGTATGGCTTTTTGCGAATATTCTTCACTTTTCTTTCAATAACATTGCCTACGTCCATCTGACAAACTACGCTCTTTATTTAACACCACATCCATTGGCTGCACCAAGTTACTTCATGATTGGTCTAGGCTGTGGGGCAACCGTAAGCAAAATTTTGTATGCTTTTCTTATTGAAAACTTTAACTTCCCGGTGTTACTCTCTGTACAAATAACCCTAATGACATTCGGTATTGCTCTCAGTTTGCTGGGCCTGCTCCAGTATGTTACCTCTGATGTAACAGTCATACTTGTGGGCCTGTATGTGTCCACTTTTCTTCTGGGCTTTGGAGAGGGTGGAATCTGGTCTCTGGCCTATCCTGCCACATATGAAGCCTGTTACCCTCACGCCAACACCGTCATTTACTGCATATACTGTGCCCTTATCTCACTACCCTACTGCCTGGGGGGTCCCATAGGCTCCTTCATTTATGAGCAAACAAAAGATTATGCATTTGCCTTCAACATAGCGTCCTTGGCCTACATGATAGCGGCCAACTGTCTCTGGTTCATGCCCAAGAATCTGGAGAATGGTCGTGCACAAAGAAAACTTGCGAGCGGAAAATTTCGAAGTACTGAGGCAACTCTTACTACTTCTTCACAAGTCGAAATGGAGATATCTACTGGTGACGAATCCTGCTAAGTTTTTGCCATTCCTCCTATATTCTATTATTGTTTGGTATTGACATTATTACCTGTACAGTCAATTCCATTTATTTTGTTTACAATATTTTTTAATCGAACTTTCATGTATTCTTTCATTTTTGTTCTTAAACAACTCAAGTTTTGTTTTTAAATATCAACACTTATATTTTGTTTTTGATGTACATTGTCGCACGCATGTGCATTTTTTATTATTCATATTATGTAATCTAGTTTGAACACAGAGTATTTATGTAGCACTCCATTTGGTTTCATTTCTAAAGTACAGATATTTTATTTCAATTACATTATAGCAATACATATACTTTCATTACTATGTTAAAGTTAATTTATTTTTGATTGGCAATAATTTCTTGATATTTAAAATACATGCAATGACAATTTACATTGAATAATAGAGGTATTCATACTTTTATGTATATTTCACAAATATTATGCATAACAAATATTGGATCTATTTTTCTGCTTACATATTTTATAATTTTGACAATTTATATGATAAATCATTTCTTCTTTAATCTTAATAAAATTGCTTATTTGCTATTTTAATTTATTTTGATAATTAATTGTAATTATTAAATAATTATATTTATTACATATTGTTTTTATTAATAGCTAGGAATAAGTAGGCCTTAAACAGAGCAGTAAATTTTTAAGGATAATACGAGTATATAAATTGATACTTTTTAACAAAGTTAATTAGGTAAGACATTTTAGGTAATTTATGTAATCTGTTAGATATAGCACTATGCTATATGTCATTGTATTCTAAAACACAAATCAAATTCTATTAAAGATTACACAATTTTAATGCAATTATTTATTATTAAATATCTAAGTATAAAACATATTTTATAGTAAAAGTTGTTATAGATTATTTATGATAATTATGCTTGTAATTGCAAATTATTATTTTATATATGTTTAAGTTATATAATACATAGAGTAATAAATAACATAGAGAAACCACTCTTATTGATTATGTATATTTCATATTGTAAAATTTTAGCGACAGATAATCAATGTATTTTATGATGAAATGTATAAAATGGTGAAGCAATAGTAGTATAAAAAAATCCGCATTAATTAAATTTTGAAGTCAATATTTCTTTGTTAATAAAACCTCATGTTCAGAATACATCTAGTAAATGTTATTACATATATCTGAAGTGGTATACACTATTTTTCGTTAAAATCACGAAATTTTATGTTTAATGTACAGTTTTATGAATAATTAGCTTAGATGAAGCAATAGTAGTATTAAACTGTATACAATATGACGAAGAGTGGCGACTCTATCTATCAATACTCTATGATATAATATTTTAAACTTTATTATTATTATTCAATTATACTAATAAAATTATTAGCTCATTTATATGTAGGTAACATTTTTCCAAACCGCCATATGCTCAGAAAAATTTAATTATAGAGTAAAACAGTTATATACCTACTCATTTAATAGAATAGTAATAATTATTCTTAATAACAAAATGTAACAAGACCTCTTACTTTTTAGAAACTCAAAATCAAATAATATCTTATTTATTTTCTTAATAATACATTTTTTATTAAATATGAGATAAATAAGATATTATTCGATTTTTGAGTTTCTAATGAGTAAGAGGTCTTCTTACATTTTACTATTAAGAATAAGTTAATACATATGTATTAAAAAATATATTATTAAGAAAATAAATACGTATAGCTATTAATATACGCATTATTATACGCAATATAGCTAGTAATATAGCATGTACATATATAGCATAGGCATACTTATTATATATATATATTGTTTAATCTATAATATAAAATATTGTAAAATGAAATGAAAATGTTAATTATTCATTATTCATTATATATAATCCTTTATTCCATTTATGTAAAATAATTAAAATCTTTACCTATAGCTGATTTTATTGTATAAATATCCTACGACATTTTTTCGCACTGAGTTTGCGTACAATTGAATACATGAAAAGATGAGTAATGACTTTTGTTGCTGATAATATTTTAGATTTTGTTTTTTAATATTGACATAACTTTTTAAACTTATAAATAAATTGATTATTTTTTATTTAGTTCACATACACATACACATACATATGATACTATGTGACTAAACAAAAAATTAAATGATATTAATAAAATATATTTCATAGTTTTTCATAGTCTATGAATATATATATTATCATCTTTAGATAAAGTAATCATATTCATATAATTATAGTTTAAATTTTTCTTAAATATTATGTTCACTAACATATTATCCTATAACAAATAAATACATTAATTTGTAATATTTATTCTCAGTCAATCAAATGCTTAAAATTCCGTTGAATATTATTTTTACTTTTTTTATTTTCTGTTTTATCATAATAAATAAATAAATAAATAAAATATGGATAAATAATATTTACCTTCATTTCACTACACGGAGGGTGTCTTCATTTACAGTCAATTAAATCCTTTGGTAAATCTAGAATTTCCCAAAGAATTCCTATTTGTCTACGTTACGCAATTGCCAGGGAACACCTCTGTCACAAACTGAGTCTAAAATGTTAAAGACAGAAGTGTCATTGAACACCAAGCAGCTGCTCAAACTATATAGAAAACTATTGACAATTATTGCGTATCTGTATACATTATTTCTGAGGAGTACAAATTTGTTTTCAATTTGAAGGATTCGATAAATTTTATTTATTTAATTATGCATTTTTTTGTAATAATGATATATACAAAATAATATATTAAAAAGACTTCCTTTTCAACAAATAAAAATTTTTGAAGTTTAACATTTATATTAACACATTTTATAAAGACATAAATTCAAACATAGTTAAATCTACAATATTTAATTTTGTAAATTAAATTAAATCCGCAAGATTTCTAGTCTACACAAATATAAGATAAAATATAACAGATGAAGCACAAGCTGTTGTGAAATAAGAGCATATTTTTACACAAACTAAAATGCTGCTCCAGGAAACTTACATCTATACTCAGATATATATTTCATATAATATATGTAGTTCAATTCACAGTTAATAGTTTTTATATGTGAGTCTAATAAATTAAAGGAAAAATAATTACAAAAACTAATAATCCAATAATTTCCTAAAATGTATAAATATTAAGTGTTTGATAAATTATATCTTTCTGTAAATATAATAATAGTTAATAATAATGAAAAATTATTTAACGTTTCAACCAAACACAGCAATGTTTTAATATTTACAGAATGTATATTATTATTTAATTATTAAAATCAAGTATTAAAAATGGTGAGTTAAACTTCTAGTTTAAACCGGTTGATCAATTCAGTATAACGGAATTCATTTTTATTTGTTAACGGCACTCATGTTGAAATCATGACATAAAGATACGGAATAGAAACAACCGGTTAAATTCCAATTTAAATTTGTGTCCTTTTGAACACAATATTTGAATTTAGCACAAATAATTTATAATATCTTGACATTTTGACATAAACTGGTTGTAAATTCTTTTGTTACATATTTACACATTTCGGCAAATATGGCAGCTGATTTACAAATAAAACCATATGATAATGTAATCATTTATTTTAAAATATATTTTGTGCAGCAAATTTTCGTATATATAATTTAGCCTTCATTATAGTGGTATCCAACCATTTACAGCAGTATATAAAACATAGAACTTCTATTGAAGCATTCTTGGAGAAACACCATTTTGTCACGAATAGAACTATCTACTACTTGAGCAAAAGTTAACCTTCTCACGTCTGAAGTCAATATTATCTCTCAAATTGTCTCCATCTGCAAATAACCAGTATACAGAGTATTTAAGGTGTGCATCTAAACTTATAGCTGACAGCTTGGTAAGTATCTAATAGTTCTTTCATGTTATTGATAACTGTCTTCGTGCTTATATGCATGACCTAATTAGTGTAGTAGATGACAAAGTAGTGAAAATCAATTTGATCGTTTTAAATCTTGGGTAAAACATTGGTTGCATTCTCTGTCAATAAAGATAACATTAATTAGATAATAATACACCACTGACACCATGCCAATAATAATCTACACGTTTAATTTACGAATTGGTACCTTTTACTCGGTACTTTATCAAAATTAATTTTAATTCTAGCTAAATATTTTATATTAAAATTGCATATATATGTATATATAACTATATACCTAATGTTGCCAACTACATATAAATGGCTAGATATAAACTTACTCTCTCATATGAAACTAGTAAAATCCAGTCAATCACAAAGTACTCTATAAAGTGTGTATACATAATGTATAAAGAACATATCAAACTAAGTCAAATTGTAGACAAAAAGTTTGCAGGCGTTACATACCAATTTCAATATTTGCGCATATTTTATGTTTATAGGTAAAATCACTGACAGCCGTAAGGCTAACACGGTAGGACTATATACATTGTCTGCATATTAGTTGAACTATATACATGTATTTCTCCCTACAGTGGGAGATTTGCACTTAGATGAACCTTATAATTCACACATATATACGTTCACTTATTTATAATGATTAGGAGACAGTATAGTTGGACCACCAAAATTGTATTCTGTATAACCTCTGTGGTAAAATTGGTTAATCGGGAGTGACACGAATTCTATCAATGACCATCGTATGATATGAAAAGATGAATAGTACGTGGTTCTGATTAAATTCTAGACGTCCCTATATATCGGATATATTTATTAATAACACGCGTGTACCGTTTAAAAAAATCCCACGAGATTGTTTTTATTTAAGCCTAATATACGTAAATAGAATATAAGGTCAAACAAATTGAAAGACAAATTAAATAATAATATATTTGTCTTGTCTTCGACATTTTTAGATTTTATTAGTTCATATCCTATCTTCTAAGACGAATTTAAACATAATATTTCAGCCATTGCTATCAATTCACATTAATATACATGCGCTTTATATTTATATGATACATGATGTTCATTTTAATAATCAAATTTATAATGTAAAATAATATTTTAAATTTCACGTGAGGATTGTAAGTCTAATTAAAAAATAAATGACATACCAAATTTAATTGAGCTGATTGTCTATGTTATATGTACGCAAACTATAAAAGAAATTATGTACCAAATATTTATTATATAGTTTCGATCATCAAGAAAATGTAAGTTATTATAACACCCATTGTTGTGTCGTATACTTTGACACACATCTTAGCACAACATTTATTAATGGAAAATACATTCAAAGAGTGGGGTGGTGCATGACTATAATTTGTTAGATTGTGTCATACAGCATAATTAATAATGCGAGTAGGTATTCAAATAATTGAAAAAATAATATCAAAATCGGGTTCGTACTGTTTGGCCTTTTCCTGTTTGACCTTACTATTGTTTTTTGTAATTAAGTGTTACGTCATCAGTAAATCATACATTCTGTGCAGTTTTGCCTTACCCAGCTTTTCAAATCAAATCGATCGAACGGGTGAACTTTAATTAAATATATTACATCACCATTAAATATTAGTATATTAAAATTTGTACTAAAATTGATATGTTCATAAGTTTATAAAGTTCATTAAGATTATATGGGGTACTGGGTACTGTCTGGCTTTTATATATAAAGCCTTCACAACTATAGTTGAGTTGCATTGATGAATTTTATTACGTCGAAATGAGGTGAACGGTTGTTATAAATAGAGTGGGTGACAGTAGCAGACGGGGCAACCACGTACACCCACCAGACGATGCAAAGATAGAGTTTCTAGAAGCCTTAACCCATGCTATGGAAGAAGCAAAAATCATCCATTTATTTCTATGAAACGTTTTTTCATGGAAACATTTTAGGACATCAATCTCGACATTGAGGGCACACGAGACTATCTACCACGTTTTGACAAACACAAGACTGCTTTATACAAAGCATGGGGAGCTCGCCTACCACTGACTCCTTATAACCAAGCAAAAATCGATTTACAGGGTAAATGGTGTTTTACAGATGGGCGTCAATTTGTTCTAGCTAATGATGGTCCGCATAATTGTTTACTTATTTTCGAAACATCGCAAAACTTACACTATCTCTACGCGGCCAATATCATCTACCTGAATAGTACATTTAACATGTCACCAGAAATTTTTACTGAAATCTACTCCATCCATTTTTCCGTTATGGGTACAATGATTCTCGTGTGTGTCGCATTTCTTAGTAAAAGTGAAGCAGATTATACGCGTATGTTCATCTGATGCAGCAAGCCTGATATCGCTTCGGACAGGCTTTTCAACCCGCCGTCATTTCTACTAATTTCTAACAAGCTATGATCAGTACAGTTTTCATTACTTTCCCGGATGCTCAAATCCGTGGATGCCTATTTTATTCTAGTCAGGCTCTCTGGAGGCATGTTCAATCTGCAGGCCTTACTATCAGGTATCGCGAAGACGAAGCCGTCAATCGTCTCATTATACGTCGGGCCATGACTCTGCCATTTGTTCCACCAAACCAAGTGAATGATGTCTGGATTGAGGCCCTCAACGAGTTAGTAGATGACGACCAGGAAGGCCACCTGTTTACTGATTATATGACAAGAACATGGGTTGTTATTAAAAACAATTACAAGTTGAATCCAATTTAAGTATATAATTCAAACTCTGATTAAAAGACTCGTAATAGAATATTTAAAAAAAAGTATCCTATATTTAATAGAAATGATATTCATAATTAATCATTATTGAGCAAAATAACATCCAGTATGCAACAATTACATAATATATGTGGAGAAATGTATAGGTATATTACGTCATCAGTAAAATGCATGAATAGATATGTATATGCATATATGTATGTATGTATAAAGAAGCATAAACTGTTGTAGATAATAATACAGCAAATACAATGCAATAAAATGAGAGAAATGTGTATTATAAGTGCAGTGAGACTACAATGCAGTTTCAAAATCAAATCAATATATTGGATTAATTTACTAGGCAAGCACAGGCATGTCAAAAGTTGGGATTATAGAGATGCGTGAGACATAACTCTGAAATACAATATCAAACTATTGCAATACGGCTCTCTGATATTTTTAGAATAAACAGAGCAATAAAAAGCTTATCGATAAGATAATATGGCTGTAATAACACCTTTTATAACTTCGATATTTTTAAACCAGTATATATCATACTAAATGTTGTGTGATAACCCACAAGAATATTTCCTTTTCTTAATTATATATTTTGCTAATATTACCATAACATATAACACACTATATAGGTACATTATAGTATTACTTATTTTAATGAATAAGCAATAATGTTAAATGAAATTTGGCTTAATTGAGTGTGAGCATGATATTTAGTTTTCAAATGCCTGAGTCTCATGCGAGATGAGTAAAACTTGCCTGTCTGCAGAAGCAGATGTACACAATATACTGTTTCAACTTTGGTTCACGGATAGTGAAACATTTCTTTGCTAACATTTACCTGCAATGTATGTCAAGTATGCATGAATACAACTGTGCTCTACAAAATCGTATATCGAATGGCTAATATCATATTAGTAATATGCTTCATAATCGGATAAAATACGAGACAAAATTACATTCCCGTGAAATTAAATGTAGTGAAGCAAGTAGCAATAATTAATTGAATTAGTTTGCTACTTATATACATTACTTCACAAATAACTCGACTTTATGGTCATGAATTTGTGTTAAAATATTTAAAAAATGTTAAAAAGCGTCAAATTGTTGAAAAAATATTTTACTCCGTGTACTTGACATTTTATTAGCAATTTTGTTTTTAAGAAACATTATACAACGAATATTTCATAGATCATGTTAAGAATATACATACCATATATATACATATATATATAATTTATACAAACAATAATTTATTTAAACATATACAAGATTGTATTATTATTACATGTATATAAAATATTTTGTAGAATTATATACAGTCAGTCATTTATTTTACTTATATCAATTTTTTTAAGTATTGTAGAAAGTATTGCACCTTGTTTAAAAAATGTAGTCTTAAAAGAATTGTAATAATCTATCTACATCCATCATTTTTTAATGTTTACACTAAACCTAGCAATTGTTGATCCACTAATTTAATATTCGGTTGAAAGAGGTTTATTTTTCAGGAAATAATATGATCCTCCAAAGAATTGAATGACAGGATTTTATTGTACAGCTAGAAATATATGTTTCTAATTTTGGATATTGTCTAAATATATACCTAATTATGTAAATAACTATCAAATTAAAATTTCATTATGTATGCATTTACTACTCTTTCACAGAGATAAGTAGTATAAAACACGCTTCTTAAAGTACAATTTTTTATAATATGAACTATTTTTATATGTAGTATCTTAGAAAAAAATAAGTAACGATTTATGTTTCATTTACAGGTTAGAAAATATTAATTTCTATCGATAGAAATTAATAAAACCGCATTGTATCGGCATACAAATCTACATACATAGAAAGTGAACCAGACTAATAAGTCTTTAAGGTGATTAATATTATATAACATGATATAATAGACACCCATGTAATAGAAGGTCAAGTCTCATTAAATTAAATTTGAAAGAAAGCTTAAATATATTTCTTATAACATAAATATGTACATTTGTGCTTTGTCTGCTAATAAAATTAGTCCGTACAAAGCGCAACATGAAATTTTGTTATACCTATATAATATCTTGTGGTAAAATGAAGTTGAGCATCCATATTTTAGCTTTAAGAAGGGAGGTAAATGTGTCTTTATACGCCTAGTTAAAAGGAAAGTAATTAATAGGTCCCATATCAGTTACAACAGTATCATAAACTGTTGTAAAGTATGTGTATTATTTAAACTCCTAAATAATACACATATTTTCCTCCAAATGGACGCAAAAATTTCGTTATTTAAATAGATTTTCATCTTAGTCCTAAATTCACGGATAAACTACAAATTATAATTTGAACGAAAGCATAACAAATAAATCATTCATATATATTATTCATTTGACTAAAACATCAAATATCGATACTATAACATTTAGTTAGGTTGACTTAAAGGAAATTAATTAAATATGTTTTTCAAAAGGTTATTCGCCTCTATTTTATAAGTTAAAATGACAAAAAATACTCATGAATATTAAATAGCTTTTATGGGGCCTTACTTTAAATGACTTATATCAGCCAATTATATTTTTCATTCAATATTACATATATCCATCCAATCTATCTTATATTCATACAATTTCGTTTAACAAATAAGAAATATACATTAATGGTTCATTTCAGGGGTGTAGCCAGAAATTCGTCAGGATTTATAGGGGCCCTTTATAATTAACTGGGAGGGCCAGTTTAAATGATAACTTAATTTAAAAAAATTATAATTACAAAATGTATATATTTATAGTAATAATTTATGTACATACATAATATACACAGAATGTAATAATATTAT
>JAYRBW010003864.1:0-13823 GCA_036023295.1 Invenusta paracnida | reverse complement strand
CACAATCCCGCGCACTTTTAAATTTGAAAATTTTTGGCGCGAAATTCAAAAGGTACTTTACTCGAGTGGGGGGGGGGGTCTTTGTTCTCGTCCTCCTCCTTCCCTACTACTACTATATCAAATGGTAATTTCGTGCGATATTTATTAGTTTTTTCCTTTTGGCGCCCCTAAAATGATTTTTGCCCCCAATCCTAAAAGTCTTCCGGCGGCCATGGGTATAGTAGAGAAGACAAAACAGTTTTCCATAAACATATTTAATAATATTAACGAAATCAGAATTGTTACGTGGAAAGATAAGTCTTTTAAAAATATTATTTAAAAACGATTTCGAACTAAAGGTCAATGTTATTTACAAGTCTCAACGGCGTACCCAGGATTTCTGTAGGGTGGGGTGCGCAGTTAAGAAAAAGGCATTTTAAATTATTTTGTAAAATTTCGCAATTTTTTATTTTATGATTTCATACAAAGTAGTTCCTAAATATAATTTCCTACTTTTGACACCTATCGTTAAGGATATATTACTTACTATGACTCAGTTTTATTAATGCTATTACATTACATATAATTTTAGAGCATATAATTATATCTTTACATAATATATCGTTCGAAATAAAATATTTAAATTAAAAGAAAAACACTTCATTGCAAATGTTAACTAATCTATATTAAATATAAAATAGCAATAAGGGCTCTTTACTAGGTTGTTAAACCGTACAATGAAATACACAGTTAACATGAACATTTACAAGAAATTAGAATAAGATTAAAGTTAATCAAATGAAAATTAAAAGCTTAGATCTAATTTAAAATATATCTTGTATCAAAAAATGACTAAGGGCTCAGCCGGGAATTGAACCCGGGACCACACGCACACGAAGCGAGTATGTGATCATACCCCTAGACAACTGAGCCATCGGCTACTGACTAGTTTAACTTAAATTTGCTATTAATTTATGCTAGTCAATTATGATCAATGTATAACTCTTTGTTTGTTAATAGATATTAAAATAATAAAAACCAAATTACCTATGCAATTCCTTGTGTGTGTGTTTAGCTCGTAGGTCTTTCCAGTTGTCAGCGTGGTCACAGGAATTTAATTGTGGTACGTGTGAAGTATTGAACATTTATTGAAAACAAAATAATTAAAACAAGTCTCAAAAAGCATTTAACCCCTTGTGTGCTAAAATTTTTATTACTTACTTTTCAATGTCTCTTTACTTAAATTAACAGTTGATAGTACATAGATATTATAACTGATTGAATAATTGTATTTTATTTTTTAATAAGGGTTATTAATATTTTTCTATCAGCAAACTCAAAAGGGGCAGCCTTGGTGAAGGGGGGGGGGTGCGCGCACATGGGGCGCACTATGCTAGTCTAGTACTAACCATCATATCTATGTATTAGAAACTTATGTATTTCTTTTCCTAAGATAATTTAAACCAGAGAGATAGATTTATACTATACGTACACCTAGGGCGGCAGTAGTCAATAGCTGATGTTTTAACAAAATGGATTTGGTGACTATGTTAAAAGCAGCAAACATAGAAAGTATTCAGAATTCTATTTTCAAAATTCAAAATTTAGTTTCATATGTTATTTTGTGCAAAATCATATCATATTGTTTAGATAGTATAACATTATGTTTGAAAGTTTAAAAAAGTCAACCTTAGTTTTATTTAGTTTTTCACGGCGATTCTAACAATATAAATTTCGTTCTTCACAAACATATAGATAGCTATCTATTTTACTCTAAAAATGAGCTATTTATAACTTGTTAGATAGGAAAATATATATTCTTGCCAGCCAAACGAGGTTCCAAATTAGTTCCGCTATTTTTTGTTTACTTCACATCTAGGTCATTAAAAGTACAACTCAATATCTTTTGTTTAAACATACTTTCCGATGTTTTTAAATGTTTACAAATCATAAACACTAACAGCTCGTATATAGGTACTATTCAAAAAACATTTTAATTATAACTAGATAATATTCAAGCACTATATTAATATAACTTTTAGTTTTTTGGTTAGTCTCAATACGAAAAAAACTTATTTTATTCATACAAATGAAAGAAAATTTAGATGGATAGTTACATCACTATACTTCTCTCTGTAAGTTTAGTAATACTAAAAGCTATGCTTATTAGGGCAGTCTCTGATATTGTTTATAGAGGTAAACAAAAAATGTTTTATATAGGTGTGTTATGGATCTATATAGGTAATTACATTAACCATTAAAGGTTAAGAATCATATATATTATATATATTAAAATAAATTTACTTATGCAGAACAGTTTTGTCACGTAACAAAAGTAATGACATATAGGTAACATTGATCCTTTGATAAGAAAATGAAATTTGTATGTATTTTAGTCGCAAAAACCATAGTTCTGTTTTCATTGAATTTAATCTTATGATATTAATATAAGCCAAAAAGGGCAAACGTTTGTTAGCTCAACTCATAAAAGAAAAGAAATATCCGTTGAATGTGCTAGCTCATTAGTTAATAATATTGGACTTGAGCTAACTACTTAAAAAACTATCATACTAAAAGCATCATGTATAGGATATTTAAATTATTATTGTATAACTTCCCTCAGTAATGAGTTTTCTATTAATTTTATGTATATTCATCAATTTAACTTTTAATATTTCTATTAATTAAGCCATAAACGTATTATAATGGCAGGCATATACATAATAATGTTCTTAATAATAAAATGCGTAGTAAGCTCAAGTCCAATATTGTTAACTAAAGATCTAATACATTTAGCGGATATTTCATTTCTTTTATGGGTTGAGCTAACACACGTTTTTCCATTTGTGACTTATATTAATATCACATTTTTTTGCTGAATACAAGACTGTTAAACGTATCATTTGATAATATATAATTGTTAACAGAATTAAATTATGTTTTAGATAAACTCCACAAAAAAATGTAATTAATCTGAGCCGTCCATTATTTTTAGAGAAGCGAAACAAATATAACCCTTTAACCATTAAGTAATATTAAGTAATATGCATAACTTATATATTAAATATTTGTTTATCTATTTTACTCTAAAAATCAGCTATTTATAACGTGTTAGATAGAAAACATGGTTGAAATAAAAATTCTAGGCTCCTAGAAACGGTTTCTAGGCAAAAATATAATTTTCTCATCTCTGTGAAATTTCCAATATATATATGTTCAACATTTAATAAAATTAACTTAAAGTTAATCTGGGGTATTGGGTCTAAGCACCAGAGGCGGCAGAGTGTATTAATTAACAAATTAAATATATTTTTTGTTATAAGGAGAAGTAAAGTAGTTATATTAAATGATAACATTTTTCATTATTTAGTTATATTTGAGTAGATATATTAAATCAATTATTATGCAAAAACATGTTACTTCATATAAAAATATCCAGGTGTCTAAATAGTAGTTTATCAAAATTGAAAATATATTATTTATACCCGACATTACTCCACAATAAAATTTGTACAGTTTATCTATTGTATTCGAAATAATAATATTATTCAAGTTTATTTTATTTCCCTGTGAAACATCTTTTTTCCTTTTTGTGCCACATATTTTGTTATTGTTTATTGTTTATTATACATGAATACAGCTAAATATCTAAAAGTCTACATCAATAAATCAAGTGAACGATAACTTACAAAATATAAGGGTCTAAATGTTTTATGGAACAATAAGTTAAGTGATCGATAAAAATATGAAAATAAACTTTCATAAATAGACTAAATTAATCAAGAAATAACTAATATGGAAATTAAAAACATAAATTTCGTAATTTGTAAGAAAAAACATCTTATTTTCAAAAAATACTTTTAATATTACCTATATATTTTTCGACATTTTTGTTTAAAAATATTAAATATTATTGTTATGTCTAATCTAAAATTGGTAAAAATCATGAAATATATATGATGAAAAAAACAAAACAAATAAAAAGCACAAATCATTTGTAATCAACATAAAAGTGGAAATGAGAAAAGAGTACCTACCTACTTTATCCACGTAACATTGTAGAAAGTATAAATATAAATAGAGTATTTATAAAAAAGTTTTATTCCATATTATGATAACGTTATGGTTATTAAGTTGATTACAAACATGATATTTTATAAACGTTTTTGCAGTCGTGTTCTTTCTAGAAGAAACGCTATTAATATCCGCAGTTAATATGAATATCTATAACTTGTCATTGTGTATCGTTCTACAAAATATGGAGGGAGACTGCGCGTAATTGAAATAATTGTTGGAGCATGAATACGAACAATAATGGGCTTTTATAGTGAGAGAACAAATAGGCATATTAAATTCTAGACGAGGATGAATACAGAAACGAATTTACTTCTTTAAAGTATGTTGCATCCTTTTAAGTTAAATATTTTTGCTTTTGTCTTTATAGTGGCCTAGCAATGCATATATAATTGATGATAAACAAAAATGTTTAAAACATCATGTGTTTTGTATATATAAACTTCTATAATTTACTCGAATATATGTGTATAAAATTAAATGCATACGTATATAAGTGACAATCAACAAGCTTAAACGATTAAAATTGTTATGCTATAAAAGTAGGTATATGTGTGTGATTTCACTCAAATTGATATAACTTGATGACATGAAAAATTGACGGAATTAATCTAAATATTTGCATATAGTTTACCTGATTTTACCTATTTATTATTCTATATACAAGCATATCGTCACACCATTTTATCTGGATTCCATTTGTATTAAAGAAATATTTTGAGCGCACTAAAACAATTATAATAATGCACTAAACGTATAAGGGGTGCTACTATATTCTGTCATTGTACCATAGTGAGAAAATAATGCAGTTATATACAAACTATGCAACTGTATAAGATACCTAATAATAGTCATATCATGGAAATCTATACATAATATAGTTTTCCCGGAATCTAATATATAAGAATGTCGAATAATATATTATATTTATTAAATTATATATTAATGAAAATATATAGGAATACTATTTTATAGTTTCTTCGCCTATGCAATTGTTCTCAGTAGGATGTTAATTTTAATATTAAGGTATCTAGGATGACCGCAGTATATCTTTTTATAATTTATACCTCTACGGATACTAAATGAATTAGGAGGAGTATAAATTAACAAAATACATCCGGCGACTGAATATTACACACCTTTTCTGAAATAAAAATCAAATTTCTTTTATGTAAAAGACATTTTTGTAATTATTTTTCGAACAATTGCATAGGCGAAGAAACCATACAACATCCTCGAGTTAGCTACTCAGCTATTTAACAGTTTGGTCTCGCCTGACGGCTCGACCAGACTGTTAAATAGTTTCGTAGCTAACTCGCAGATGTTATCCTATACTTACTAAACAATTAAATTGAACAATGTAACTGTTTTTGAATATGTTATATTTATCGATGCCCCTTTTAATACCTGTAATATGTGTGAATAATAATATTAGCTATACAATATCTCTTCTTCAGTGGTGTACCAATTCCTAACGGTGTTTACCCGTGTTGTAATGTGAAAACCTTCCGATTTGATTGTTTACAAACGGATTTATCAACAGTGAGTACCTTTTGTAGTTATAGAAGGATCTTCCAATACTATATACACATACTAGCTATACATGGCTAAGTTAATTTAGTTGGTGAATTTGTATGATTACATGCATACTCTGACCACTATGTTTATTTTAACATTTGGCGTCTAAAATACCTCATATGTTGTGTTAAATAACTTAATTTTCTTCGTTTGCTACTAATGTTTAAGGTAAAGAAATGCATAAGTAAATAATAGGGGAAATTATAAGGTAAATAAAAAACTTCAAAAGCGTAACTCTCAAACGTAATATTTAATTTTAGTTATGGATATTAATTATTTATCTCAGATTATAATAATAATATCAATAAAAAAACTATATAACAAGCTTCTTTATAAAATTGTTCACACTTTCATCAAAATTGACTCCTTTTAAAAAAGTATCTAGAGAAACCTTTTTAGAAGTTCATCTTAGGTTGATTTTGTTCCTTAGCATTTGGCGATTACGCTAATACAAAAATGAGCGTTTTTACACATTTTAGCCTGATTTATTAGCGGTCAAAGATTGGCCTATTCTCGTTAGATTTTTTCTTGACATGACGATGCTGCCGCATCGTCTAATTAATATAATAACTTATTTTTATCAGAAATGTCATATTTTAGTGCATTGCAGATCTACTTGGTTTTATGCAAATAAGTTATTTACTATGTATTATAGTAAATGATACAAATAACTTAACTATTTATTAAAAAGTTTTTACTATTAATATTTTCTTAATCATATTGTCTGGATTATTTTAACGAACCTAGGGGTGTCAGGTTCGAGACCACCTAATTACCAACTCGGCGTCCGGTTCTTCATCTTCTTCAAGCGTGACTTCATCAGGGCCAAGTAGTCAGGCAGCACAAAACAGTCGAGTTGTCCAAGCTCTAATTAAGCATCGGAGTACTATCTGTGTTCCATACGAAAAACCGCCTTCGCAGTAAGCATAACCTTCTTCTATACATGGTTTTATTACTTAACCCTCTCCATGCTGGCAACCTTTCTCGATATTTTGCTTTCATTTTAAAATTGATAATTATAGAATCCTATTTTTTTCTCACAATTATGTCTTAAACCCTATTTAATGCGGATGATCACATAAGTGACGACACAAAAATTGCCATGTTATAAAAATTGGCACATTTCAATTCTTTTCTTAAGGCAATTATTTAAGGCAAAGATAAATGTCGATCAATTATTGTATAATTTTTCTATATTATAATTAAAAATAAAACTGTCTTGAAAAGGATTTTGATTTTGAATACAATTTTAAACATTGGAGAAATATTGTTGCTTTGTATAACTTACTATTCTTTAATGTCATTATTTTTTAAGAGGAGAAATATGAATTAAGTGCTTAATTTTTTATGACTAAATGTCATGTGTTTAACTATTCCATTTTTAATAAATATTTTAGAGTCTAACGGAAAATAGAACTATGATGAAGGCTACGGAACGGCCCCTTTTTAATATATATTTCATTTTTGTATGTTTAGATGTTTAACAAAGCATAGTAATTACACTTAATATTGTCCAGTTTTAATTTATTGTATTAGTTAAATTGAAATTGAAGCAATGTTATAACCTACTTTACTTTATTTTGAATTATTATAAGTGTATGTATTCATATTCACGTATCCGGAATTAATTACTTATATAAAATAAAGAAACACGTATCTTAAACGTCAGATACAGACGTGTTTTGAAAGTGTTTTATAATGTAACTATATATATATACTGTTTTATTTATATTTACAATAATATTTCCTATGTTTGTGTATTTATATAAAATGCGTATTTAGTGTTTATTTTAAACAATTTGTTTTGCAATGTATAAATGTCATGCTAAGTTACTAGAAAACAATTTAGTTTTATAGTTTTTCAAACATATATTGTTTTTTCATTTTATGATTTCATTTTATGACGTCAACTTTTATTTATAGTCTGTTCATTAGGTGGATATCAATATTTCACAAATTGTACATTCTATATAATGCCATTTTTTTAATATCAGGTCTAAACCTTTGAATCTATTCGAGTCAGAAAAATTAATTGTGGACTTGGCCAAACGAAATACTATTCTCTCTGATGATAACGAGGTCAGCTATGTTACACTCAATATATTTTGCGTCAAAATGTCTTGTCAAGTTAAAACTTATCATAGTATAGGGTATTTGAGCTTACATGATAATCTTTAGTTTGTATATTTTGAATATCAGTAGGTAACCCTTATTTATAGGATAATGGCATACTCTTGGTGTTCAACATCCAACATGTTTTTTCTTCAATCTTAAGGACATTTTGCAAAGTATCTTTTTAAATTAATAAACTTGACTTTACTTTTAATAAATTTGACGATATATATTGACCTTATCGAAGTTATAAGCCGCAAATAAATATGGCATAATAATCTTTTAAACGAAAATGAAGTTCAAATTTAGATATCAAGTTATTTTTTGTAACCATGAAACCAAGCTTGCTTTCATGGTATCTCGTCAGAAGAGCTCTGCCGATTAATAGTTTATATCAACAATAACAATACTTTAAGTATTAGTTAAATATACAGTAAATACTAGTCAGTGTACAAATTAGTTAAATCCAGTTTCAACTGTAAAGTGTATATAATTGTTTATGCACACATAGTACAGGATTGAGTACAGAAATCTCCACACTTTCGAGAAAAGGCAATTGCCGAGAATCAATGCATTTAGCACGAATAAAAAACATCTATGTTAGAAATACGTTTATTTTCTAATATATGTTTGGTGATTACAGAGTTACATTGTTTTCTATCTCCGCGTTAAATACAGGTTGGTAAATTTTCTTTAGTTTGGACTGACAATTTATGTATTTATGTATGTCCGATCAATTTAACTACTTTCTCAATTACATGTATAACAATAAATTACTTTCAAGTTGTCTAACATACGTATTTTGTCTTTTACACTATTGATAGATAAGCAAGTAGTACGGAAAATAATAACAATATTACAACTGGATCAGCTACGTTAATTAAAGTTGATTCAACTGTGATGCTGTATTCTACTGAAATTATCACCTTTAAAGAGAGTAGTAATGAATAATTTTAGGTTTTACCGATGGTTATACCTGTTTGCGATTTTCTCGATTATTGATGTGTTGTCCACGAACTTCTTTGGGTAGTCATTCTTGCAGAGGACTTGCTTGAGGAAATGTGTTGGAGAAAAATTACTACGGCAAGATTTACTAATCCAGATTTGTATTTTATGGGAGCAAAACTGTGAAAATTGAGATATTGTTCGGTCCAGTGTCGCTTTACGGACGACTCTCGTTCCAACTGATCCATCATCTTATTTTATTACCAGTATATTTAAATATTGTAATCTACTTTTGTTTTCCGTCTCCATTCTGCATTTTATGCTTAAGTGTGGTGTATTCATCTAGGAGTCTGTTCCGATAAATGTGCGTACCTAAGTTAAATTTTTGTGTTATGGACCAGTTGCTAGGAGAGCTCCTATTCATGTTGGTCGCAGTTACATTGGTATTCTTAAGCTGTCAGTCAGAACTAAAGAACAATTACAATCCTGGCTTTAACGCAGAGATAGAAAGCAATGTAATTCTGCAATTATCAAAAATATCCCGGAAAATAAATGTATGCCTAACATAGATATTGTTGCGTATTGTTGTTAAATGGGTTGATTCTCGAAAATTGCCTTTTCTAGAAAGTATCGCGATTTTTATATTTAATCCTGTACTGTGTGTGCATAAGCAACTTGCAACTGAGCTGGACTTAACTAATTTCTACACTGACTCGTATTTCATGTATATTTAACTAATACTTAAAGTATTGTTTTTCCTGACTAAACTATTAATCGGCAGAACTCTTCTGATAAGATTCCACGATAGCTAGCTCAAGAATACAAACATCTGGATATCTAAATTTGTGTATTTTTTTAAATATTAGATCCGAGAGAAACTGCATAAAATAATCTGGCATAAATCAACGTATCTAAGCCTACAGCAGTAGGTTGTTAGCACAAGCGAGCAACCTGCGTACATTAGGCATTATAGCATTTCACAAAATTATGCATTTTTGTATCAGCTACTCGATCAAAACTTCAATATTTTAAGATAATTCGATTGTTCATGTTCCACCTAAAAATTAAACAGTAGGTCAATTGTAATGCTATTACATAATATGAAATATTAAGTTTTAAAATCATTTGTTTCGTCATTTTGTATTCTTATTATTATTCTTATTAAATAATTCTCTATAAACTTTAATATATTTAAAAGAATATCCACATATGTATATTTGTTTAATATAATAGATAATGTTAGATCAGATTTTTTTAACAGTATTACACAATAATATAAGGAAGGACAAAAGACGTAATATATAATTAATAAGCTTGGTATATATTACGTCTTTTGTCCTTCCTTATATTATACATACAAAGCCGGCAATGAATATTTCTAGTATTACCCAAGTATAAAAATATTTTTGTTTTTTACAGTTTTTATTAACTTACTGTTTTTGGTTTAAATTATGTGGGGTATAAGTGTTAAAAAAATGTTATTGTTATTTAAAATGTTCTTTATATGTGAAAAATATTTGTTTTGCCTTGCAGATTTAGCTAGAGGCTATAGAAACGTATAGAAACCACTTTTTTTTACATAAGTAACGCTGTTAAGTATACGTTAGGCAGCACCGTGAAAAAAAGATTAAAGTATTAAATTAGTATTTAAAAGGCCTTAACTTGTACACAGGCAACCACTGTCATATCCAGAGACTATTATTTAAGTTTATTATTAACCGTAAAATTTCCATTTAAATTTCTAGCTCGTTTTAAACATGAGGAATGTATGCTTAGAACTAAAAAACAGCTTACAAGATAGACACTATTTTTTAAAAGAGCCTACGCAATTGAGCTTATTTCAGTGAATTTAGGATAGGATCTAACACACTAGAAGAATGCACTTATTGTAGAATGTAATAATAATTCTACAATGTAAGTTAATCTTATTAACACGTAAAACTACTTAAAATATAAAGCAATTAAAATAGGTTATTTTTTATATTATTTATGCAATCTAGTTAATGGTTTGTAAATAACCGATGTGATTTGTTTAAGTTATGAAATAAAATTATATATTTTAACAATGTTCTAACTTTATAAGTAGCGATCTTTCTTAATATATGATTAAGCCGTATATTATATAATATGTATATAAGCCGTATATGCATAATTTATAGGTATATAATAGGTATAGACCTAATATAATTTAACGATAACAAATTACTTGTAATTAAATTGAGAGTAGAATAAGTAGTGAACTCAATTTTCATTGGCTTACTAACCAACTAATCAGGTGGCTCCTGGAAAAGACTGCGCTCGTCTCCAGCCACTCACATTTGAAGCCGAGGAGGACGAACTCTCGCACCCCGACAGTGATGATGAAATGGGCGACGATGAGGTCTCCAATATTAAAGGTAGCTTTCGTTCATTACATCCTTCTAATCTGGGTTTATGATAATTAACAAAAGTTGTTAAACTTAAATTCCAGTATTGCATACCTAATAGTAGAGTTTTAAAACTAATTTTCGATATAAATATATTATGATAGACAGTCGACAAATGTGTTAAACTCATTCTAATAATTAATTAATTGTGCATCAAAAGCTTTCCAATTGAATAAAAATCATTCTGGTTCGCTTGATATAAATTGTTTTGTGTTTTGTAACACTAATCAATTTTTTTAATGAACTAATTTAAAACATATCGATCGATATCTGTGTAAGTTTGACTTAAGTATATTAATTTTAAAATATACGTCAACAGAACATGAAGTTAATGAAATTACAATTCAATTTATTCAAAAGTTTTGTTTATTAGGATTGTACTGGTTACTTTTAAAATATTGAAAACTATAAGTAAACAGTGTATTTCAACATATTATTTTATTTTTTGCACACCTATGTGCGCACAGTAGGACGAAAGCCACGGAATCGGATCACAGTAGATCCTGGAGCGATCTTGGTGGACGCGCCACAGTTTCTCACACGAAAGGCCAAAAAGTGGGATGTAGGAAAGAGTCTTCGAGCCAATCAAGACGCTCAGCGACAAGAAGGTATGTGTTAATCTATCTATCTATCTATAGAATAGTTAATATATTTGAAGTGTATATTATTAGTAAATACAGCAATCATATTCAAGATATGTCAGATAAATTAAATCAAACTCATAATTTCAAGTATATATATATATATTAGTTTGGGGGATGGTGTAGCCTACAGCTTGTGTGTTAAACTACCGATCAGATAGCATTCTGTGAGAGGGGATTTGAGTCGGAGTTACGTGATTCATTGCCTCATTTCTCTACAAAATGCGGATTAGGTGAAACGATATGTAGCCTACTATATTATTATATTAAATAATGCTAATATTTGGAAACTTTATTACATTTAAATTCGAAATATGTTAATGTTGTCTTGAGTGACTAACACAATCAAAGTGAGTATATATAACGTTTTTAATCGACCTTGGTTATTTTTGTATTTATATATTATATATATAAACATATATGCAGCGTATTTTGAATATATGTACTATTGGTACTAAATTAAATTTAATAGTATTCATATTTTTTTACAAAAAATAAAGACGTATTTTTCTTGATAAACTTTGTTTCTTTTAATTGGAATGTCTGTCAGATCTCCGCCGAACGAAACAGATGGTGGAATACCTAACAAAACTTCGATTAAACATTGACAAACCCGACCGACAAAAACCAAAAGAGGTAGTTATCATGAAGTTATCTTTTAATTTAAATAGTTTTAATCAGCATAAATATTTTAACTTTATTATCATTGATAGTGCTATAGTAAGATTAAGTTGGTAATAACTGAAGTTAAGACAGTATACTTTTAGATTCTTAATTTTAATAAATTACTTTTATTCTCATTATAACATAGTACATACTAACTGACATTAGTTAATTCGGGTACATACGCTTTCTATAATAATGCCTAATTGTCTCTTCTAATTCCTATCTATGCTTTCCAACTTATTTTACTGAATGATTTAGTCGTCAAGAAACAAATGGGTATGACATATATTTACAAATTTTAGCAAAAGTCGCACTACTTAACCCACCTTCCTTAGACTACTTTTGTGTAGTATACCCAGTAGTAGTATGTTTCACTACCTCACAGTTGTTTTCTTAATACTCTTATTTATAGTGTTGCATGCATTATTGTCTAAATATATAGTTTCAATTATATTTCAATATATATTTAATTACTTAGAAAACGACTTACTTATCCCTTTCCTATGTTTACTCTGTTTCACTATAACGGTCACTTTCTTTGTGCATAGCATTCATTCACTGATAAACGTTATATTTTCGAATGTTTACTTTTTTAATATTACAAATCTATTTTCATACAACTTTTTATAATGTACATTATAACAGTTGTAGTTTTAGTTTTGACTAATTATATGTTATACTACAGACTAGTGTAGCTCGTGCCTAACATTATATTTCTACTCTACTGTTATACTGTTATACTGATAAATCATTTATACTTACTTACTAATATTGCTATTGTATATTTTATTGGATGTTCCAAAGGCCCCACCTCTACCCAATAGAAACAGCTCCATGAATTGTGTGTCTCTTCATTGTTGTTATTGTCGTTTTATTTTGTAAAATAAATAAGTACTTATTAAGTATCAATATATATATATATGTATATATACTATATAATAATAATAATAATTTTAAAATAATTGATCATTTAACTATAAAATAATTTGATCAATTGTCAAAAACAGTTTGTGCTAATTATCAATCTTATTATTACCTCTTTATATATTTTATATATTTATCTATATTTTTTATGATGTTTAGTTATTTTTTATTAACTGAAGTATATCGTAAAAAATAGACTTTTCCTGCGATATTTTGTATCGTTAATATAAATTATGAAATATACCCGTATACATGATATGTATACTTTGTATTGTAAAATTAAATGTGTACATTTATTTACCTATTTATTTTTATTCTCCAACTATACGCCATAAGCATGAAGAAACAAGAGAGTCCGATATGGTATTTTATTGTTAATTGAATTATTCTATTGTTAAGTTATTTATATTATTATATATTAATAAGACTTGTTTGAAGTTTATTAAAATTTTCAGTTTAATATTTTCATTCACTTTAT
>JAYRBW010003853.1:0-13823 GCA_036023295.1 Invenusta paracnida | reverse complement strand
AGCTATAAAACAGATAAATCACAGTTTAAAACGCAATTATCACGCGTGAATAACGCGGTTATTTGACGTTTTTAGTTCGTTTAACGCTGTTAAAACGGCGTTCCTACGTGTTTAAATGTCGTTTTCACAGCGTTAAACGCTGTGTTTTTCACGCGTGATTTTTCTGTTTTTGGCAGCCCGTGAAGTGTGTAGGTGTATGTGTGTGTATCTGAATATACGAATATATGAATACTATATATATGTATATGTATTTCATGTATTTAGGTATTTCCTGTATTATAGGTATAGATACAAATATACTGCTATAATCGTATATGTTATTGTGGTATTTATTTTTAACACATTATATTGTAGGTAGATTATAGATTGAGGAAACTGTATATAAGGGAATAAATATGATTTATTATTAATATACGACACTTTCGTTTAGCTATAGGTAAGTAAAGAAAAGGGTAAACACAGTTGGGTAAACATATATTCTGATAATAGTATGTGGTGTTAATTCGTTTGTTTGTTATATATAGTGGATTGCAAAATACTGTAATGATGGTTAATATAAAACTTAACTGGAGTACATCATCCGATTATAAAATATACATCATTTATATTTTTGTATTTACCTACCTAAATAATGTCATCATTATAATGAAGAAAGGAGTCGTATCACTTTGCCTTATCTCATTTTACCTTATCTCACTTTGCCTTATCTCATTTTGTCTTATGACACCTTATCTCATCTTGCCTTATATTTCAGAAGACTAAATTCATTGCGTCATTAGCCAATAGGAAGTCACGATCATCTTTCGTTGCGACTCTCTTCTTCGACGTTCCCGTCCATAGAAATAGGAGAGGATACTCTCTTATCTCTATGTTCCCGTCAGTACATCGATGTGAATAAATGACCGAATACAACTGAGTTGTAGTTTACTATAAAGCTACTTATTTAAGTAAGGCAAACTGATGCAGAGACAAGAAGGCAAGATGACAGTAATACGTCGTCAGTGCTATTACGTAATCCAAATAACGTTTAACAATAAGAAGGCAAAATGAGATAAGCCAAAGTGATACGTAGCCTGAAGAAATCTCATAATATTTACATAATGTATTATGTTATGTAGGTAGTTTTAATTGGTTAGTCACATTAATATATAAAAAATAGTCTGTGGTTTGATCTGTTCATTCCTAAAATATACATAGTTGATTGAATTTGGTATGTTTCTTTAATTCCTATGTCTATAATACACGTTCTGATTATTGCGAATTTCACACAAATGTATACTCTCGTATTTATAGAGATAAAATCTCTTGACAAAACGTATATTATATATTTTATCCACAAACTTGTGTACATAATGCGAACATAATATATTGAGCTATGAATATACGACGAAGTCTATGCATATGAAGTACGTATCTAATAGCTTGTCAACATATGTAAATAAACCATATATACTTGGCTATAATAACTCACCCAATTATGATTATGATTAGGTCATTATTCTTGATATATGTATCTTGATACCTATACCCTGCTACATCAGAAGACGAAAGGATTACAGACAGTTCGGATCATGCTGACTTTATTGTCTCTCTTTTTCACATTGGCAGTGTTGACTGGTATAACAACAGGATCTGTTGCTCAGTTAAGTGGACTTTTTCGTCTATTTCAACTCTCTCCATCTGATTTCTTGGAATATGGGCACTACTGTGGCCAAGGAAATCACGGCGGACTTCCAGTCGATGCCATTGATAAGTAAGTTGAAGTTTGAGACAAAGTAAAAGCCGTCGTAATTCTAGAAGTTCCTTCAAATAAATAAAATTGTAGGATTATCTATTCATTTTGAAGAATCTTCTATTATATAGATACGTATTTATAGATTTAGTATTCCAAACTAGACGACGTGAAACAATACTATATTTCTTACGTACAAAACTCAATAAAACACCTATACCTAAATTGTATTGTTTTCGATTCAAAACTTTAATTACTAATAATATATTATAGTATATTAAAAAAATGAGATGACATTTATTATAAATTCTTTGATGATTTGTTTTAATTTAATTTGGCTTTACAACCATTTAATATCATTTTTGCACATATGCACTTTAATATTATGTATTTACGCTATGTACTTTAAAAATCATTCTTTTTATTTGTCTTAAAACATTTTATAAAAAAATATATTTTTGTGACAATCAATAAAAGTTTTTTATTTATTTCTTATCGCAAAAATTTAATGACAAGAAAGATTACTGAACTGATTACTTGTTTTTATCAAGTATTTTCATTGTATGTATTATTAATCTTATTGGTTGTAATTAAATGAATGCAAATAAAATGTAAGGCCAATTTTCTTTATTGCCAAAACTTTCTATTTCACTATATTATTTTTTATTTCAAAATAATATCGTAAGGAATAAATGTATCCGATATCCTTTAAGTTATACATTTTGATGTGTGATATTTGTTATTAAAGATAATATTATTTAATGTTACTGAAAAGCTACTTTGCATTTATAAAAATGTATATGACGTAGGTATATTTGGTTATAATTAGAAAGAAAATTGAAATAATATACTGTTGAGAAATACATTTAGTTTGTGTATATTATATTTTACCAACTTATATTTTTTTTGTGTCAAAAATTTATATTGTAGATGTTGTCAAATTCATGACGATTGCTATGAAAAATTGGTGAATTCTTCTTCTTGCAAACACACTAATCCATATGTTGATCATTACCGCTATGACAAGAACGCTACATCAGCTATTTCCATTTGCAAAGGTGATAAATACAATTTTATTCTATTATTTATTTATTTAATATTGGAACTTTCATTATTCTTGCACAAATTAATAATATACTTGAAAACATTATATTCTACGTATCTTAATAAAATATATATTTAGAACCAATATTTAGAAACTTTAAAGTTCGCAGTGACGTATTTAAGTGTTTATTAAAGGTGGCCAGAATTTCGGACTATGTCAATCATTTCTATTTCTGTCTTCAAGACAAGGTGCCCAAAATGTACCATGCATTTTAGAACAATTGTGTGATTCCATATATTGACCAGTTTTGTTTGAAAACAGAGTGCAGATTATATTACTATCATGGATACTTGAGAGTGGATTTATAAAACGGCCGATCTATTTGAAGCCGTGGCTTTTTTGTAAAGAAAAAGCGGCTCATTGTTTCACTTTTTAAAACGATGCCTTTGCAGGTCAGGGCTTTTTGAAGTAGGCCGCGGCTTATTTTTACTATGTAAAAAATAGACCAGCGTCAGAGCAGGTCTAAAATTAAAAAATCTACGGTTGAACTAGTTGAACTATCGTGAACTAGTTGCTTCACATTTGTAATGTTTCACAAGAGCTACTCAGATCCACCGTCGTCGGCGCCCCCGTCCACTACGTGATCGAACGAATTCGTTTACTGATTACAATGACAATGCATTTATTGTGCATTCCAGTTTTCAAAAGAAGGCGTTCGCAATCTGTGCAACATTCTAGTATGCAACTAGTATGCGATTCTCATGGATGTTCTTTATCGGTGGAATTGCAAGTTCTCCTATCCCTCCGATTTTATGCCGCCGGTTCTTTTGAAAGGGTTATTGGTGATTTATTCGGAGTCTCTGAAGCAACCTCATGTGTGGCGATCCACAGAATCTCAAAAGCAATCGCGCGAAACAATTGGATCAGAATGCCTAACGATAATCTAGAGCGTGAGGTCCTGCGAAATGGATTTTATTGAATTAAATCATTTCCTAAAACAATTGGTTCTATTGACGGCCGTTATGTGCGAAGTGTTTGTCCTTCTAAGTATTTAGCTCAACTATATTACAATCGCAAAGCATGTTATTCCATAAACGTTTATGGAAGCTGGCCATAAAGGTTATTCCATAAACCTTTATGAAAGCTGGCCAGGATCTACGCATGGCGCTCGAATTTTTGACAGTAGTAATATCTGTTTAGAATTAGGAAACAACCGCTACGGCGATGATATGATATAATTGGAGACAGTGGGTACCCGTGTCGTAATTACCTGATGACCTCATTATCTAATCCTTCGACTTTGGCTGAGATTCGCTACAATATTTCTCACAGATATACACGTTACTGCTGTTCCCACATATACGAGTATATGACAGTTTATACGTTTATTAATGTATGTTTGGTGGAAAGTTATTTTAATGTATGCTACTGTTCGTCCATGTGATGCTAGATATTTAATGAGAGAATTGATTGAATTATTTGAGCGAATTGATAATGGGTTGAATTGATTTTATCTTTTGGGGAAATTAAGGTTTTGTGATTCTTTTAGAGTTGTCAATTCTGGTGTGATGTTTTGTAATTTGTCTGATTGTATTTTTTTTCGAATTTGATTTAGATTTGGATTTTTAAATCTCCATGGATGAAAATAATAAGTGGTGAAAGAAATTAGAAATTGTCGGGGGCTGGAGAAAGTTGGTTGGGTGCCAACGAAAAATGTGATTCGTTGGTATTCTTGAGTAGGCCCCAGCGACAGATGTGATCACCAGTATTCTGGAGAATTTGAGGATTGGGATCCTATATTTGGTACGTATACTAACAAAATATTGAGATAAATTCGTTTAAATTAAATTAAAGCCTGATAGATAATGAATAATTTGTAATTGATAATACCTTGACAATTTTATAATTAAAAAAATATCCTAATAATTTTCTTGATTGTTTTTACTTTCTTATTATTAGTAAATAAATTGTTGTTAGGTAATAGAGTTACTGTTATTATAATTTGATAACACTAGTTGCATTGAACGCTGTTTTAGGCTATGTCTGCATTTGGCACTACGAACAGAATAGTTAAGTTTCCAACAAATAAAATGGAACCTTCATCATTACGCGATATAAGCCATGGCGTTTTGGAATAAGCCAATGCTGCAATCGACCTATTCTTTTTTATAAAGTGAAAAATAGGCCATGGTCTAAATAAAATAAATATAAGCTATTGAGGCCACGGCTTCAAATAAGCATCGGTCTTGTTAGGCGTCTTTTTATAAATCCACTTCAATGTATGTGTGCTGCTCTTTTTTTCGGGTGGTATTAATTTGAATTTTATTTATAAATAATATAAACAAAAGTTTAACTCCCCTTGTTTACGTATATTCAATTCGTATACTACTGTAGCATACAACAGTAATATGACATGTTTATAATATCATTTTAATTAATTGTCTAAATCTCATTGCTGGAATCACTAGAAAATGGAATTTGGAGTTTTGAGTACATATATATTACAACATAGAGTAATATACATATCAGTATAAAATAGAGTAATAATATCTTTTACTCTATGTATTATAAAATAGTAACACAGATTTGGTCAACACACAAACTAACATGCATTTATATAAATTACATGTCTTAAATTTTCAAAATACAGAAATTTAAAAATATCTAATTAACTAATTAATCGATGAGACTGAGTGCCCCTTTTCATTTCTTAATTTGTTTTTATCTATAATTCTAATTTATTATAAGTGTGGTAGTTGCATAGGTTAGCATGCTATACTATTCATATAATTATTTTGTTATATAGATGATATTTTTAAATATTCTTTTATTATTCTTATTTCTTAAGTAATGTAAATTTAATTATTGGATAGTTTTATATTTAGTTGTGCCGGTTGAAAAAACTGTGCCGAAACGTTTCTGTATTGTTGTTACACTTGTAGAACTTGCCACTTCCTTTTTTATTAACTCATGAATGTTACTTTCTATATATAATATTACAATAATACATTAATACATTAATACATTAATACATTAATGCAATAAAACAATAAAACGCATTCTTCAGTGTTAAATAGATATATCATGTATTATACACAGAATGTTACAATATTATTTGAAATATGTTTATAAAATTATATGTTATTTATAATGAAAAGAATAATAAAAATACGAATTTTATACCAACATTTAATATATACCTGCTGTAAATGTTCTACTGCATTAATTTTAATTTTTTTTTTCAGTTAATACCAGAAAGTGTCTACATATTCTCTGTAAGTGCGATACTGTATTCATAAAGTGTGTTAAGAATAACGTGGATTCATACAACAAAAGCAACAAGAAATCTTCATGGATGAGCGATTTTTTAAAGTTTTTCAATACAAAATAATGATAATGGATTTCAAACTGTTTCACAATAACATTTTTGCACTGCAAAATATCGACATTTCACTGAATTTTTGTTTAAATTGACTTGCCTTTTAAGGTATAATATTCCCCTAGAAATAATAATGTGTTGATTAGTACTTAAACCCGATTATAAATTACACGTAATATACTATAAATATATATCTGTGCAAAGTTAGGAAACTGAATTGATTCTAACGATTATTTTATAACGAAAATATGTATTTGTTTATTCATTATAGTGGATAATGGATTCCTTTTCAATTAATTAAACTCCGATCTAAAGTTTTGAGTTTCGATAAAACATGTTATAGTATGAATCTAAAATCATTCTACCAATTATATGAGTATAACTCAAATAAGAAATTAACATACAATATAGGGAAATATAAAGTATTATAAAAAAATGTCTTTAGTTTTTTAGTTTTTAGTTTTAATCTTTTCAATTTGCTAACAGTGTCATTTTTCCTTATCATTGTATATATTTAGTAAAAACGTAGCAATATAAAATCAATAGATTTTAAAAACATTTTTTAAACAAAAAATGATTTACAGTTATGTAAATAATTATTAAGTATTATTAAAACAAAAAAAGTGTGATATAAACAAAGTAAACATATAATATCTTAAATTTACATATAAATTAGATTATTACATATTTTTGGGGTGATATTTGTACGGTAATAGTTGCTATTTTTATTTTATTCTATATTATTTATTTATAATGACAGCTTGTTATTACAATCGTAGTTACATATATATTCTAATAATCTAGTACAGTAATAATATTTATAATACAGAATATTTAGAACTGCATCATTTTAATGCTACATATATTGACCTACATATATACAATGGTATACGATTTTATATTGCACACTTAAATCAATAAATTATTTACTATAATAACATGTTTTCTTTAATCTTTTACATAGTTGCTTATAATACATAATATGTTCTTAAAGCTCAATTTTTGGATGTGTAATTCTTGCTGCAATTGACTGCAATCAGCTTTCTTTTTGTGCAGCAATTAGTTTCTTGGTCAAAAACGTAACACTAAAGGAATAATCGTCTCAAAATAATTATTTTGGTGTGATGGTTGTACTTTCGGCCAATAATTTTCAAAGATGAGTACATTTTCATTTGAAATAATTATACTCTTGCAAAATGAACCCTTATTTTCATTAAAAACATTTGTGTAAAAACATGTTATTGGATACCTATGTATAATATGTCATAAATTTAAATATAACTATAAATACACACGCATACATACATATATGTATATATTTGATATGGCATGCAATATCTATACTCAATAAAATGTTTTTACACCAATACTCTTTGTTTTACAGTATTCATTTGTTTATAGTATATATGTATGTATAATGGTTTGGTATGTGGCTCCAATGATGCCCGATTAAAAAAGTACCCGCCTGCTAATACTATAGAAAGTACTTTATTTATTTATACGAAAATTACTCTACAAGACTATAATGGTTGGCAGTTTTTACATGCCATAAAACTATCATACAATAGACGCATAAAATTAACAGGCGTCAATTTTACTTCATTTTCTTCGTTGATAATATGTCAAATATTTCTCATTCATTTTAAGATTATATTATATGGAGCTAAAGTTTTATCTTCTATATATAATTATATATTAGATTTTCTATTTTCAAATTCTAGGCAATATACCAGAGCGTTACAACATAACATAAAATTGTTACACCATATTGTACTTACTGCTATATGCACCTAAACTTATTACAGATTTCTAACCCGGCAAGTTTAATCTGTAAGTATATACAACACCTGAAAATCCCCCAATTAGAAATCCAAACTTCATGTTTATAGGCTACAGAGATACGACGATCTCATAATTCGCTCTTACTCCTTCACTCTTCACTCTCTTTCTCTCTCTCTCTCTCTCTCTATGAGGAATTAGTGGAATAGTTACCATATTATTTAATGTTGGAGTTTATCTAGTACACGCATATCATATAGGTACTACGGATTTTAAAGCTGTACTGTAAATAACAGGCGCAACAAATCAATTCGTTAAGCAAAATAATATTTTCTACAGCTGGGATCTTATTACATTATATTTGTTTGCCACTCAGGGTGCACGATTCACTTCCTTTACACTGTTTGTATACGCAGAAAAACTCAAAGTACAAATTGAATTCTGAAATCAAATTCGCTTCACTTTTTAATTGCGATTATAAATAGGTGAGTGACATTTTCTACTATTATAAGATCAACTTTTTTCTTTTCTTTTTTACATTTTTCTCTTTACTTTGTCGGTTGCCCAATATATTGTTCATTTTAAAATGTATTGTATAAGAATAGTGAAATTATTTTTTAAAGTCTAAAATATAATAGATTGCTACAAATTACAGTACCACAATAATATCATTCACTTAGAATCTATCGTATGTATGTGCATAGTGTCGTATATTTTATAGATGCTATTGTACTCAATAGTTCAATTAACATATAAAGTATCAATCTGCAGACTTTAATGTATAGAACACACATAAGAATAATAAGAATAAGATGGTTTGCATGGAAGTAATTAATCTACAGGTAGACCCATGTTTTGTATTTAAATATGTTTCATTATTTGTACTTTTTATCTTAAAAGCTACAGGTTGAGTGTTTGTTGTATCTAATAAATTGTAAATTAAACAATAAATTAACTAGAAATAAAACTGGAACGTGCAGAAATAAAAGCACAGTTTATGTGTATTGCAAATAATAACATAATATAGAATTCTTATACTTAGGTATATACAGAATAAAAGACATGAACATATTCCAGTTCAATTGTGTATGAAATCGAATACTTTTTAAACAAATCATAAACGTAAGATTTTTCTTTGCATATATATACTACAATAAAATGTAAGCGACTGACCTAAATTTAGAACTATAATATGTGCAACGTAAAGGTATGGACATTTTCTAGGACAAGTAATATATATGTTTCAAAGAATATTAATTTGTTCCTTGAAAACGAAATCAAAGAAATATTTCTACCTTTCAAAACGCAAAAAAGTGAACAACACTGTTTTTACAGTGGATAGTTAAAAACATCACATTTTAATTTACTTCATTGTTCTCTAAAACGGACATTATTGTGTATTTTCAATGAAATCATGTAAAATATATACTGTATATATAGATTAAAATAACTATGAAATAATAAAATTCATTTTAGCTTAAAGGTATATTGATTTAGTAACACATAGCAAAATTAATAGTTTATAAATGGTATTAATTTACAGAAAAAAATATTAACATTGAAATATATAGCGGATACCGTAAACTTAAAAGTATTCAACTAGAAAACAGTATTTTTGGGAACGAACTTTACATGATAAAATTGTTAATATTATTCATATAAAGTAGTCTTGTCTATAATTTTATATTAAAACTTTACCATGTAATATTTTAGTAAATTCAAGCATGACTCATAAATAAAAACGGGCTCTTCATATTTTGTAAACATGTGTTTATGTAAAACTACTCTACTACTTATTGTTCTCTTTCCTTCCACATACACATTTATCCTTTTTGTATTTTTCTAAGTATAACACCTATATCTGAAATATATACATACATATAATATACTTATTATACTTATATACTTATTCCTAATAGCCAGTACATTTTTAGCGTACGTACGGACACCTGAGGTAATTATCTAAATTGTTTAACAGTTAAAAAATCGTTGATAATAATTCCTCCTAGACAAAAGGTTGGGTTTCGAAATGCACAGCAGGAAAATATAGCTGACTCTCAAAGACGTACTATTTAGAAATGTAAGATGTTCGATTTACACATGAGTAAACGCCTGTGTGTTTACACACTGACAATTTATTGAGAACACTGAAAGGGAACGAGATTCAAGCATTTAATGGTAAAACATTGGATTGTTGACTTTATAGAAGCACTTTTTGCACCATGAACGATGATACAAGAAATTCAGCATACTATTTTTTCCTTTTGTAAACTTCAAATATGAAAAACCCGTTTCTGACATTTCCAAGAAGATGCACGCACCAACCAGGAACAAGATTGCAACAGATCCAAGATTTTAGCGAATTCTTTATTTGAACCTTGTCCTAAATGCACAATGAGGTTACTGAATTAAGCGTAAGTAGGTATCCTTCGATATCGTTTCTAACAACCCTCCGATTGCAAGACGGAGTTGGAAATTGTAAAATATTTGACTGAAGTCGTAGAAGGGACTTAGAATCGTATTGGAAATAACATATTTGATGACCCCAAAATTGACTGTTTTGAAATACAACTTGAGATATTCCGGACCCTTCCAAAGGGAATGAAAATTTGCAGCTTCAAGGTGATTAAAAATGTTCTGAAGCACAGGGTCTGTCAAGACGAGACCAATCAATGATCAGCTCCATATTGAAAGTTCACATTAAACAGACTATTGTTCTACTAATTCAAAAACAAAATTAATCGCTTTTATACAAGTAAATATTACATAATATGATTTTACTCAAATACAACTTTATTATAATTATTAGTAGTTATAGTTATGGATATTACTTAATATACAATGAAAATAATTATGTCAAAATAGCGTATATTATGAAGTTTGAAATGGATATATATTTTCGAAAAAATTATTGCGATTCTCCCTTTTACTGATGTTTAAGTATTTCGCTTTTGAAATAAGAAATTATTTCAACATTTTCTAATGAATTACACACACATATAATTGTATACAAAATATAAGTGTTCAGTATTTACTGACTGGTTAATATATGGATTAATTTATTAATATTTTTATTTAGATTACAATGCTTTATGAAGCGAATCATTTTGATATAAGATAAGAAATCACAATGGAACGTTTACAAATGGAAATACATGTATATGTATATTTTTCAAAATAATGGATCATTATTACAATGAAGTTTAATTTCATGAAGTAGGTATATCGAAAATATCAAATAATAGAGGCATTGTTTAGAATATGTTCATTGTGCCACATGTATTATTATTTTTCTGGATATTTTTTGGGGGTGAATTTTCTATAACTTTAGTAAAGATTTTTATGTTACTATTTCTATAAATACATGAAAGATTTACTTATACATAGAATGAAAAATTAGGATTATTTTACTACGATAAAATATTATACAATATTACAATTTATAATACATGTTAAATATGTAAAATCATTTATAAATATTTGTTTTTATATTTTTAAAACGAATATAAAAACAGATAAACAATATTATAGAAACACATTTAGCAATTAATTCATGCAAAGTAATTGTTTATTATTACTTCAATAATTCAAATGCAACAGATTGAATTACTTTATAAAAACATTTGAATTCAATTTCATTCTTAATATAGCCTAATACATATCACAGATAATTAATTAAATGCAAAGATCTCACTCTTATTGATTTCATACACATATCGAGCTGTAAATTTTCGTCGCTATAAAAATTATTTTGCAAACGCTTTAGGGCACCAAAAAATAGTTTTGATTTGTATACAGCCATACAGACATAAATCATACAAATTTAACAATATATACAAACAAATATCATGTTTATGCAAAACAATAAATGGTATAAATAAACACATATTTTTCTAATATTATACATACTTATAGATTTATTTATAGATTGCTTTTAGACATACATTTTACATATACCTTTTATACATTTTAGATATACGCATGTATTTTTCCATTGAGTGTTTAAATAATTGTATGTGTTCCCATTGTTCATTCATTCATTCTCATTCTTTGGTATTTTTTATATTGATTTTAAATTGTGTAGACTCCTTGAAAACCAGACCTTGGCTGAAAACATTATTTTACTTTTACGCCTCTCAATTTCTGTTCAAATATGTAAAACCAAATATCTTTATTATCGTAATAAACTTTTTTTATTGTATAATAATTAAATAATTTAATTATTATTAAATACTATAGAATATAAATGAAAATTTATTGATGATATATGAATATTTGGTCTTACATATTTTATTGAGAAATCTGTTAGATATAAAAATTATTTTAATTACAGATATTGAGAGTTGGACTAGACGATTTGGACTTTAAACGATTTTTAAAGAAGTCCTAGGTTATAATGATTTATATTTTTAGTCATTGTCTATATTCAACTTCTACTATCGAACACATTCAATTAAAGTTCTTTAAAATTCAGTAATTCAATTACAAAGCATTTCTTGTCTGAATTATTCTGTTAGTAAGCAACGAAATGGCATCCTGGATTATATGTTTGAAACATTTTCTTTTTATTATATCATTTCTGCCCCAGTAACTATTTCCGTACCTCCATTAACTCTTTGATATAACCTTAACGACTGCATAGCACATAAGTAAGCTCGACTGTAGAAATTTCATTTTCTTCTCACCTTCTACTACTCCATTTTAACAATAACAACTGGAATTGTTTATTTATTTGGCAATGTGGTTACTATGACAGCAATGATCGATTCTCAAAGTTATAAAAAAGCAAAGTAATAGGTGCTAATATATTTGTATTATAGTTTGTTATAAGGTATATTATTGTAATGATACACTTGGACACAGTTTATGTAGAATCATATTACAAATAAAATTGCAGAAGAGTTAACAAAACGTGCTTTGTAATGACTCGTTCGCTCGTTTATAATGAAATTCGTATGTAATATATATTGATAATATTTACACAACAAGATTTAAGTATGGTTTTACTTTTAAAACTAGTTTTACTATATGTACAGTAAAACAAACAACCTGTCTAAGAAATATATCAATTTCTAATAGATTTATTTCATATGAATGAAAGATAGTTATTGCAATAGATATACTTGTGATATTTGTATCCCAATTTGAAGAAGTAATTTTGTAGTCAAAAATTTAGATTTGTTTTAGATTTTTAATTACCACTATAAAAAAGACTAATAAAAATACTACATCTAATGATTAATTTTGAAATATATATTCTTTCCATAACATTATGTAAATAAGTTCGCATATATACTTACTTTTTTAAATGACATATATTTGATACATCGGAAAATGCACATTACTTAAATGGAATTAGTTTAGATTGCCATTTTATATATATTGATTAATTTATATCGTTATTATCTAGTGCTCGCGTGTGTAGATTTGATACGTGTAAATTATTTTATGTGGACATATTCGGAAATATGTATATTTAACACAAAATGTAATAATTTAATTACAAAAATGGAAGCTCTCAATTGTTACTTATTATTGCCTATTTTTGTTGAGACATTTTAGTAAATTTAATAAATTGCAGATATATTTCAGCTGTTAAAATTTAAAAACTTATTGTTTATAACAATTTTGTAATACTATGTCAATAATATGATGTAAACCATTTACATATCGTGTCATCCCACTTCCCCAATTCCCACTTCGCCAATTCCCGATTAATAAACGTTTAGCTCATATGTAAAGAGTACAGTGAAAAATATATGTATATAGTTAAAAACAAGGTTAATAGTAGAGCTAAGAGTTACATGTTACATACAGGGTGTCCCATAAGTCTCTTCCGGTAAAATCAATTTTATTTTCCAAAAACAAGTTTATACAAATTTTCCAAA